>JADRCD010204687.1:0-42745 GCA_019843815.1 Montemys delectorum | reverse complement strand
TCAGTGGCCAAGAGCACTGACTGCTCTTCCAGAGGTCCTGAGTTCAAATCCCAGCAACCACATGGTGGCTCACAGCCATCTGTAATGGGATCTAATGCCCTCTTCTGGTGTGTTTGAAGACAGCAACAGTGTACTCACATACAAAAAATAAGTAAATAAATCTTTAAAAATATATATATATAGCCCTTCATTTCCAATGGTTACATTTTATTTGGGGGTGTTGTTGTTGTTGTTGTTGTCATCAGTTTCTAGACTCTTACAACAACAAAAAAAGAAAAGCAAGCCAGTACATGCACATGAAACCAGCAGTTCTGCAAGACAGTTTAGCAGAACCAAACCCGTGCCCTGCCTGCCACCCTCTTAGCTGCTACTCTAAGACTCCCCACGCTGCTGACTCAGTATCTAACTGCTCCGTGCTTCCCACCTTGCTTCTGTCTCCACTTCCAATGTTTTCTGCTGGACACTGAACCTTGGACCTCCTGCTGTGCTCACATGTGAGCCAAACATTCTACCACTGATCTGTATCCTAGCCCCTGCCCCTGCCCCTGCCCCTGCCCCTGCCCCTGCCCCTGCCCCTGCCCCTGCCCCTGCCCCTGCCCCTGCACATACTTCCTGGCCTGGCATCCCCACTCCCTGCCATGGACCTCCCACCCCTACCCTGAGAAGTTCTTTTCTATTTGAGCATCATTTACGAGTTCTCCCTGAGAAGGTTGAGGCTCCACATCCTCTGCCTCTCCTTTCTTTACAACTCAAGACTGGGATCCAACCTAGGACCTCAGACATGCCAGACAAGGCTCCTACTGCCGGTGGATGCTTCTAACCACGCCCCTAGCTTTCTCATGCTCCCTGGAATCCACAGCCACCTTGTCTTTTCACATACTTTTCACGTGTTCAACCCCAAGCTCTCTGCCAACCGAGACATGCTATGTAGTCTACCCATTTCAGCTTCCCAAAACAATGCTATTCTGTTCTGCAGCCCACAGATCCGGTTGTTCCTTACTCCCAGGAACTCTCCCGGATAAGGCTCCTGCTTGGGGTCGTCTCTGCCTGAGGTTTATCTGGCTGAGTGCTCGCATGGCCCTCAGAACCATCTCTTCCCAGAGTGGGAGGAACCACCGAAGGCAAACAGGAAATGCTGGGGACAGCTTGTCCCCACTGAGGACCAGCTGTCAAACGCCTCAGCAGCTTTACTGGTTTGATACCTCAGACATTGACCTCCATCTTCTATTGCCTTCCTTAGAAATGGGGGGGGGCGGGGGAAGGTGGGAAAATACTGAGGCGGCATTCTCCATCTGAAAATGGCTGTATTCTATTTGTTTGTTTGTTTCAGACTTGTAAATTCCAGGCCAGCCTCAAACTCTCGGTGTACCTGGAACGTGACCTTGAACGTGTCTGGTTCTCCTGCTTATACTGGGATTGGTAGTGTTTTACGAAGTGCTGAGGACTCAACCGAGGGCTTTGTGCCCACTAGGCAAGCATTTGACCAACTTGTCTCCTCCAACCTGATTTTTGGCTGAGTCTAAGGTTCTCATTTGAAAAGGCCTGGAGTTCTTGGGACCCTTGACAGTCGAGAGCCTCCCTCAGTCTTGCCTGCTGAGCTAAGATACCCTGCAGGACTACTGGGCAAGTGAGACCTAGGGACTGCAGAGGACATCCCTAAGAGCCCTGAGTGGGAACCTAGAGAGAAAGTGTTCCTAAACTGTGGATTCCTGCAGTTGTCCTTAGTGAGCTGGGAAGGGGTGGGCTTTCCTAAAGTTTATGAAAGGGACAATCCTGCTGAGAAAAGAATAGTTAAGAGCCGACCTGGGAGGGCTGGAGAAGGTGGTCCAGTGGTTAAGGATGTGGACCAAAGTTAGGGTTCCAGCCTCTACACCCAATAGTTCACAAGTACCTGTAACTCTTATTCCAGGGGATCTAGTACCCACTTCTGGACTCCTCAGGCACTGTACTCATATGCAGAAAGACACACAAATTAAAATAAACCTTTAAGTGAAACAGTAAATTTGGTCACACATGCTTTGCTGGGTGGATGTCCGTCTCTGCATACAGGATTCTGAAGACATACACAAGTCTAAATTCTGGGTTGCCAGTGCAGGAGGGTGGCACGTTTGCTAGGTGACATACCTGTGGCCCCTGTTTAGTTCTAAGGTGTTGACCATACTTAGGCAGCATAATAAGAGCCCTGGTGATGGAGAAGGCGAGCCATGAAGATGACAGTGGAGGATGACGTGAAAGTAGGTGAAGCTCATTAGGAAGATACTGGAGGAAAGAAAAGAACAGAGAAGAAAAGAAAAGAAAAGAAAAGAAGAGAAGAGAAGAGAAGAGAAGAGAAGAGAAGAGAAAAGGAAAGGAAAGGAAAAGAAAAGAAAAGAAAAGAAAAAAGAAATGTCCTGGGCTCAAAAACAAGCTATTGGGGAAGGCCAGGAAGCTTGGAGAGGCTGGTGGGGCATATAAGAGAAGCATTTCTGGAGGTACCCACTGTAAATGCCCAGGGACTTCAAAGAGCCTAGCCAGAAGATTTAGATCTGGGGATGACAGAGCCAGGTGCGTGTGAGGAGGGGGTAGGGCGTAGAGATTGAGTCTCTGAGTCAGTCAGGGCAAGCAGTGACCAGGATGGCCGGCAGCGTGGAGGAGGCTGACCTTTGGAGCTGTTTGACAAAGGGCTAGCCACTCATTTCTAAGATGTGTTCTCAGCTCACCTAGTGTGAGCCAGCCCACATGGAATCTGAGAAGTGCTTCGGGGTAAGCCCTGCAAGGAGCTCGGGTTCTGGAAAAAGTCCAATTCTCAAAACAGGAGTTCTGGGAGGCGATCCGGTTTCTGGAAGCACAAGGAGGTCAAGGAGAATGTAGGCTCTGGAAACAAATGCATAACCGGGTCCCGGAGGCGAGGTTTCTGGGGGCGGTTCTGGAAGCAAGGGGACCGCGGCGGCGCTCGGCTTCGCGGTGCCGGGAAGAAAAGCAGGCATTGTTTAAGAATCAGCACAAGCACTTGTCTCTAACAAACCATTTAAAAACCTCATTGTAAACATTTTTGGAGCAGTCCTGGAGGGTCCCGTTGCCGGGGTGACGAGATAAAGCCTTGAAGTCCCTGCAGAGGCTGCAGCGGCTCTTGGTCGCCGCCCCCAGTTCTGCTTGTCTTTTCCTAACTTTCCCCACACGCCCAGCAGCTAGCGTGGCGCATGCGTACCCTGATCGGAGAGCGGCCCTGGTTGCTAAGAGTTACCAGATCCCTTACCAGGAGCCCGCCTTTCTCTCACTCTGGTTGGTAGTAGTTTCTATCCATCGGAGCAGCTCTCATCTCTGATTGGACAATATCAAGTTTTGCAGGCGGGGCTCGAGCTCTGCCGCACAGGTCAGTCGGACCCTCCAGGAGAGGACAGTCCGAGCAGCGCGGCTGGTCCTCCCTGGAGCGCGAGGGACCTGCTACTCGCGGCCTCTCGGGATCATCGTCCGAGCCGGCGGCGATGATCCTCGAGGAGAGGCCAGATGGCCAGGGAACTGGCGAGGACAGCTCTCGGCAGCAGGACGACAGCAGCATCCGCAAGGTGGGGGCTGAGGAGGGGTGTGGGTCTCCAGCCTCCTGCCCCGCGCAGTGCAGGGCGGCCTTCGCGGCCTTTCCTTCCTGGGTCCCGCTCCCCTGAAAGCCAGCTGGGGAAACTGAGGCACCTAGGAGAGGCTAGAGCCCGGGTTCCAGTCGAGTGGGAATAACAGTGGCGCAGTCAAGGTCCCGATCCCCTTGGTTCTCAGAACCAAGAAGTTGGTTCTAATGGGTGACAACCCCCACTCCCTCACCACCAAGCACGTGTTTTTTTTGTTTTTTGGTTTTTGGTTTTTTTTTTTTTTTTGTGACGTCTAGAAAGCCTTCTTTCCTAACAGTGCTTTCTGTAGGAACCGGTGTCCTGTTAGATGTTAGGTTGTGGCAGCAGACAGCAGAAAACTTAGGGACTTCACGGGGCAGCCTGACTACTTCCCCCCACCCACCCCCTAGAACATACATCCCCTACAAAGCTCCTGACTCTAAAGATGGTGCCTGGGCTTCCAGGAACACAGGGGTGGAATGGAATTTGCTTGCTCTTTGCCTAGGAGATATTATGTTATCTTACACTGCTTCTCCGGTCTGAGTATTTCCTAGGGTTCAGTGAGTGTTTGAGTTTAATGTGTGAGCGTAGGCTCTGGGGTACTCCTGCCGGTTCCCAGGAGCTGCTAAGCAGACGCTCCTGTCACATCACTACTCCGGGTGTCTGCGGTGGCACTTTGCCCTCCTTCCTTCCTGGTATTAGATTGTACCCTGTTGCTGGCTGATTCTATCCAGCTTGGGGGGTGGGGGGGGGGGGGGGGGGGGGGGGGGTGTCTCCTGGGGAAGGAGAAAGGCACTGGGACTTGGACAGATCCCTCAAGGGCTCCATCCTACCTGGGCATGTCTGATAACACAGTGACTAGCTAGCCCAGGGGGTGGGGGTGGAGGGTAGATTGGGGAGAGGGAAGGAGGGAGGGAGGGAGACAGCCTGCGGCATGTACTCCACGAACTCTTCTTCCTAGGGTGGCCATGGCTTGCAGCTGCCCTTTGGAGGAAGCGCATGCTGCATTGGTCAGCCTCTCTGTGATAGTGTGGGACTCCCCCGCAAAGAGCTGACTCAGTAAGAGAAGCCTAGGAAGGCTTAGGGCTACTCTGTCCCTTCTTTCTATCCCCAGTCCTGTGTGGGGATAACTGTGCCCTCCCTTTTGCTAATCCTTGAGGACCAGCCCAGTTCAGGTCCCTGGGTCTTTGAGTGGGAGGTTTTGTTCCTCTGGCCCCATCCCTTTCCTCTCTGGTCATCGTCAGGCCCTCTTCTGGTTTGGTCACTGCTATGCTGATGTCCAAAGTGATGGCAAGCTCTCCCAGAGTTAGACAAGAGTAGCCACCATGGAGGTCAGCCATGGTGAGATGGCCTTTGTTTCCAGAGGGTGGGGAGATCGTATAGGGAGAGAGATGGTTACTCAGCATCTGTGTCCTCCCTGCTGGGCACTTCCCTCAGCCCAGTGTGGAAAACTGGGTGTGGGCTATCAGCTTCCAGAATCCATCCAGCCCCGCTTATCTTGCCTTTCCACCAAAGCAGGTTAGGAGGCTGGCTTGGCCTCTGTAAGAGAACCAAGGTTAAGAAGGATAAGAACAGGCCCAGGGTCTGGGATTGGTGAAAACTCAGAGTGGCCGGCTGCTACCGCCCCCAGCAGGTGTGGGAGGGGCTGGAGCTGTAGGCCATCAGTGAGTTAGAGCCTTGTAGTAGGATCTCGGGGAAAAGATGTTTGTAGTTTTCCTACTAGCTTTGAAGACAGGAGACTATTGTGGCCTTAGTTTCCCTCCTGCACAGGCAGGGGTGGGCCCCGAGAAGGAGACAGTACAATGTGGCTCCACTCTGCCCCTATGCTATCTTATGCCAGCTATTCAGAGAGTGAGTCACCTATCTGTGGTCACCCAAGGATGGCTTAATGGCCTCCTTCTCTCAGAGTGAGCCCAGGTGCCACTTCTGTGGGCGCTCTTCAGTGACACGAGTCTCTCTTGGAAAGCTGGCTTCATGGTAAGAGCCTGGGGCCACAGTCAAAGTGATTGCCTCCAGGAGCTCCATCCCTGCCAAGGAGTAAGCCTCGCTTAAACCCATGCAAGATGCCAAGGCTGTTCTTGGCTTGACAGTAAGCCACACTTTGAATGCATGGCCAGTATCAGTACTACCAGGATTTACACACACACACACACACACACACACACACACACACACGCACACATGCACACATGCACACATGCACACACACATGCACACACACACACACACACACACATGCACGCACACACATACCCACATGCATGCACACATGTACGCATACGCACACAGGCATTCGCACATACACGCACTCGAGCGCGCACAGCACTCTGTGTCATTTGGACTAGAGCCTTTGAGTTTCCGTGACCTCCTCCCTCATATGTGATCACTAGCAAGTGTGTTCCCCAGGGAAAGAGCCATGTACAGAACCTCTACCATGGCAAGAACGCTGCATGGCTTGGACTTCATGCTGTGCACAGCACCACTGACCCCCATTCCTTAGCAGCTCTGGGAGGAAGCCTGTAGGCCACGGCTGACCCTGTGGTTGGAGAGAGGAGACGTCACAGATAACGCAGGCCACTGCTCTCACATTACACAGGAGGAGCGTCCATCCTACTGGAGCTGGCAAAGGGACACTGGAACCCAGTGCCTTGTTTACTATATCATAGACCAGCCAGGTACCCACTGCCTGAGCAGCACAGACTCAGGGTCCATAACTGCATGGTTCTCAGTGCCTGTGGCTGCTTCAAAAGCCTTGTCTCCAGGGCTGCATGGGCCAGGTCCTTTTAAGGAGGTTCATCCTGTGCTTTGGTAGTAGATCTCTGGAAAGGTGCTCAGACCCCAAGGCAAATGGTACTACATGCTTAGTTGATCTGGTAAGTCCCCAGAGCATAAGACATTGGTTTCAGCAAGGACAATTAGAAAAGGCTTCCTGTGGAGAACTACAACATATTTTATTTTTTATTTTATGTGCATTGGTGTCTTGCCTGCATGGGTGAGGGCGTCAGATCCCCTGGAACTGGAGTTACAGCTTTAATGGACTTATGGGTGCTAGGAATTGAGACTGGGTCCTCTGGAAAAGCAGCCTCTAGTCTTAACTGCTGAGCCATCTCTCCATCCCCTTACTTTAATTTTTAAAAGATCTTATTTTTAATTATGTGTATGTTGTTTGCATGTCCATGTGTGGTTATTTGCGTATGAGAACAGGTTTCCTTAGAGGCCAGAGGTGTTGGATTCCCCCCTCAGAAGCAGAATTACAGACAGTTGTGAGCCACCTGACATGGTTACTGGGATCCGAACTTGGGTCCTCTGCAAGGGCAGTATGGGCTCTAATCACTGAGCTATCTCTCAAGAGCTGGATCCAGAGCTCCATTACATCATATTTTAAACTGTGGGGCCATGGAGTATCCAGTGTTAGGAGAGTAGGGTATTTGGGGAGGCCTCTCGATGTATAGGCCAATTCAGTGGTTGGGATGAGGCTGAGCCTGAGCCTACGGTATCTGTGAAGCATTGAGGAGAAGCACCTCACCCCTGGTGTCCAGCCAGGCCTGCCTAGACCCATCCCTGCGACACTAGCCCGGGTTCCAGCCTACAGTGACTGCTTCTTTCCCCAAGGACAGGCCAAGGTCCTCTGAGCTTGGCAGGGGCTATGCTGATGGGGGCGCTGCAGGCATAATAACCACTTGCATCCTCCACAGGGCTATGACTCCTTCGTGCAAAACCAGCCTGGCCAGCTTCAGAGTCACAGGGCTCGGCTCCACCAGCAGATCAGCAAGGAGCTCCGGATGCGGACGGGTGCTGAAAACCTCTACAGGTGAGTGGGGAGGCGATCCTGTTATTAGTCAGAAAGAGGGACACATGGGCAGATGGCCGTGACATGGCTACCATTCTGGTCCCAGTAGCCACACTATATACTTCACCATTCAGACTAGACCCTCCCAGACAAACCAGGCCCATTCCTATCTCTGGGCCTCCCCCATGCATGCTTGGCCAGAGGACCAAAAGGCCCTTTGGGAGGCCCAACAGTATCTGGCGCACCTCGGAGGCTGTTCAGAAGAGGTTGTATATGGTATATGGCTGGGCACTCTAAGGTTGGCGACCTTGCAAATGATGGATCATCTGACCCAGGCTACTTGCTCTGAGCACAGTAGCATTCTATATACACTCTCATCTCCCCCACAGCCTTTGCCCCAGGCCCATAATCCATCAGCATCCTCTCCCTGTCATCAGAGACCTCCAGGTCTGTGTCGGTGCCCAATACAGATAACAGGGAGAGCTGGCTGTGACCATAGTCCGGGTGGAATCACAGCAGTCCTGGAGAATGAGCACTAAGAGGAGGCATCCTAGGAGGGAGGGCACCTTTGAGCCAGCCCTACTTAGCCCCGCTCCCACCCTTACTCCAGCAAGCGAAGAGCTCTGAAGCTCGGGCGGGGCAGGAGAGCTGCTGTGAGTCTGGGTCACTGGAGCCGCCTCAGGGGGGGGTCTTCTCACCTTTCCCCCCCCCCACACACCCCTGCCGCCCCTCCCAGAGCCACGAGCAACACCTGGGTTCGAGAGACAGTCGCCTTGGAGCTGAGCTATGTCAACTCCAACCTGCAGCTGCTGAAAGAGGAGCTGGCGGAGCTGAGCAGCAGCGTAGATGTGGACCAACCAGAGGGGTGTGAGATGCCAGGCGGGGCCCGAGCGCGCGCGTGTGCGCCCACACACGCGCACACACACACACACACACACACACACACACACACACACACATGTGTGGAGGGTGCACCTGGGTGGCGGGAACCTCAGGATAGGACTCCGGGCTGCTATGGGTCTAGAGCCCATTCTTCTGGCTCTAGGGAAGATATTACGATCCCCATGATCCCCCTGGGACTGAAGGAAACCAAGGAATTGGACTGGGCCACACCACTGAAGGTAAGTGCTGGCCTGTGAGCTCTGAGGGACATGGCCCTGAAATGGGCTGGGGGGGGGGGGGGACTTAGATGCTTCCTAATCTAGTCATCTCATTGAACAAATGAGGAAGCTGAAGACAGTGGAGAACTGACCCTGCCCTCCTGCTACCTAATTCTTCTGGCCCCCACAGCCTGGGCTAAGGGGTATAGGAAGGATTGGATTGGGGTCCTGCCCCAGAATGGCTGTGAAAGGGGGCCTCATCACTCTGGAACCCCCAGTATGACCACCAAGTTTTAGGATCCCCTGGCTCAAGGATGTCACCCATCTGGTATCTACTCTTTAACAACTGGCTCCTGAGTGACCTAGAGGGGTGGGTGTTCGGATCCCAGAGTAGACCATGATCTTTTGTCCAGGGCCGATAGGGCCTCATGGGAAAGAGACATGACCTTATTATGATTGAGTGTCTAAGTCTCCAAGATGGCAGATGAGAAAATATGTGTAGAGATGAGACCATAAGAACCCTGGCCCAGTTCTGTCTTAGGAACCCAGGCCCCAGGGGGACCAGAACACCAGCAACCTCCAATGTCCCAGCAGCCCCCAGGTCTTCAGCCCTTCTGCTTGGCCCCAAGTATGAAGTCAGCCTGCTCTACCACGGACCCTCCCATTCTCAGAGCAGGCATGGAGTGCCCCAAGGACAATACCCGCTCTTCCTTCAGGAGCTGATCTCTGAGCACTTTGGAGAGGACGGTACCTCCTATGAGACAGAGATCCAGGAACTAGAAGACCTACGGCAGGTGAGTGGGCTGCTCCCCGTCTGCTTGCTCCAGAGACAGACAGAAGAGGAAGGCGGGAGAGAAGGTTGGATCCCAGTGTGGAGGGTCACACGGATTCCCTACATGGTGGGAGGAAACCCGGGAGATAGCCAGTGTTCGTGGAAGGCCCTGGGACTAACAGCTGACTCTGCTCTGGCCATGCTCTATTGCTCTTAGAAGGAGCAGTGCTCGGCCCCTCCCTCGGGGCCCGACTTAGCCTCTAGTGCCAGGCTGCCTTCAAAGTCCCCAGGATGTCAAGTGCTCCTTAGGGATGATGCCCGGGGATTTCCTAGGGTGGCATCATGATGGTGAGCCTTGGAACTGGGCCTACCCGGACTCTCCCTTCTAGGCCACGAGGACGCCCAGCAGGGACGAGGAGGGCCTGGATCTGCTTGCAGCCTACTATAGCCAGCTGTGTTTCCTGGACGCACGTTTCTTCAGTCCCGCCAGGAGCCCGGGGCTGCTCTTCCACTGGTAGGGGCTAGCAACAGAGGCGGAGGCCCAGGGAAGGGAGGCCAGGTCGTTATGGGAACTGTATCCATCCTGACACCATGCCACAGGTACGACTCGCTCACGGGGGTCCCGGCACAGCAGCGGGCTCTGGCCTTCGAGAAGGGCAGTGTACTGTTTAACATTGGGGCACTCCACACGCAGATCGGAGCACGGCAGGATTGCTCCTGCGCCGAGGGCACCAGCCACGCCGCTGAGGCTTTCCAGATGGCTGCTGGTGAGGGCTGTAGACCATGTAAGAGGGGTATGGTGCCCAGCTCTGCAGGAAGCGGTGTTGGTGGACATGGCCTCCCCGCGTGAAAAACTTAGCACATAAGCCCTTCGATGTGAGGTTCTGAAGGTGGTCCTGGTGGGCCTGGGGAATCTCTTCCCGCATGAGCACTCTATCTATCCCTCCTCAGGGGCCTTCAGACTCCTGAGGGAGAACTTCTCCCACGCACCAAGCCCAGATATGAGCGCCGCCTCTCTCGCCATGCTGGAGCAGCTTATGATTGCCCAGGCACAGGAATGCATCTTCAAGGGCCTTTTGCTGCCAGCCTCTGCCACACCTGACATCTGTCCAGATCAACGGCAGCTGGCTCAGGAAGCTGCCCAGGTGAGGGCAAGGAGCCCTGCCCAGAAGCCCAAAGTGGTGGTCGCTCAAAGAGCGAAAAGCAGAGCTCAGGGAGACAGCAACAGAGTTGGGATGGAGCCAGGTCAGGGAAGGATGGGTACCCGCAGACGAGACACCTGCATCTAGTGCTCTGTGTCATTCCCTAAAGCCACTCACCATCCCAGTTTTCTTGAGGTCCTGAGACTAGGAACGGAGCCCCCAGATGCCCAGGTCTGGCTCAGCTTGGAGTCTAGGGGGAGCCTGCTGGACTGTGGGGGTGAAGTAGATGGATATCAAGCCCAGGGTACAGAAGCAGGAAACCAAAGCCGTCTACTCAGGGTTGACTGTCCTCGTCTCTTGAGCTCCATGGGCTGAGGGAAAGGCAGAGGCTCCACTTGTCCCTGCATGCCTTGTTGACAGGTGGCAACTGAGTACGGGATCGTGCACGGGGCCATGGCCCAGCCACCCGTCCGAGACTACGTGCCTGCCTCCTGGACTAACCTGGCACACGTCAAGGCTGAGCACTTCTGCGCCCTGGCCCACTATCACGCAGCCATGGCCCTCTGCGAAAGCCACTGTGAGTGTGTCACCGCACGTGCCTGTGTGGACCCGCAGAGGCTCCCTGCTCAGGCTCATGGCCTCTCTGACCCCTAACAGCAGCCAAGGGTGAACTCTCAAGGCAGGAGCACATCTACCAGCTCCCAACTACCCGTGAGCCCCAAGGTCCCACACTGCCGCAGCATCCAGAAGAGTGCAGGGAGCTTGGTGAGGCATCACAGGCAAGGCCGTGGACTAAATGTGGCGTGGCCCCCATAGTCACTCAGCAACTGACATCCGCAGGGCTGGTGGGAACTGCTGAGAACAGGGTTGTTAACCTGGGCAGCTGGGGACATAAGCTGGGGACATAGCTGGGGACAGCTCTTTCTTTCCTTGCTGAACTGTTGGGCCTGGCAGAACTTTCCTAATCTGGCCAACACTGTCCTACCCTGTGACCCATTCCTCTTCCTGATGCATCCTGAGACAGAGGGTCTGGTGGTGGTGGTGGTGGTGGTGGTGTGTGTGTGTGTGTGTGTGTGTGTGTGTGTGTGACAATGTCATGCCTGTGCACAGCCAAGGCCCACCTGAAGCGTGCCATCCTGGGCCAGGAGGAGGCGCTGCGGCTTCACACCTTGTGCAGAGTCCTGCGCAAGGTGGACCTGCTGCAGGTGGTGGTGACTCAGGCCCTGCGGCGCTCCCTGGCCAAGTACTCGGAGCTCGAGCGTGAGGATGACTTCTTCGAGGCTACAGAGGCCCCCGACATCCAACGTGAGATTCTAGGGCCCTTTGGGATGAGTATGCCGGTCAGAGGGCCAAGCTGAGCCCCTGCAGCTTACAGCTGAGAGGCAGTCAGCAAGCCAGGTGTGGTAGCATATGTCTCCGATCCCAGCCTAGCACTAGGGACCCTGAATCAGGAGGACAGAATTGAAGGTCAGCCAGGGTTTGTGTAGGGAAGCCCTCATCGGGTGGGTGGGAGGCAGGCTGTGTTGAGGAGTGGGACCTGGAAGAATATCAGGCCAGCATCCCCTGCTACCTCCTTCCCCACTTGACTCTTGCAAGGCGAGAGGAGACGGAGGCACAGTGCCAGCCAGGGCTTCCAAGTGCATTCCTAGGAACTTCTACATATATTCAAGGAAATAGCGTAGCTCCAGCTGTCAGTAGGGACAGCTAGGCTTTGAGGACCCAGGACAGTCCCATGTGCAGTTGCGGGCCACACACTGAGCTGAACCAAATCCTACTGGTGGAACTCTGGTTCTGGGGGGCCAAGGGCCTGGGGTTCAGCTTCAATTCTCCTTTCCCTCCTGCCTGGTCAGCCAAGACCCACCAGGCCCCAGAGGTGAGAATGCCTAACCTGTCACAGGTGAAGGTGACTGACTTCTTCCATCGGCTGGTGAGCAGGCCAATTCCCCCGACCTGTCCCTCTTCCCTTCAGCCCCTCTCCTGTTCCTGTTCCAGGGTGTGTGGGCTAAGATGGGGTGCCAGGCAGGTCAGGGCTCCGTGACTGCCATTCAGCCAGCCCTCCACCACTTGTCTTCTCCCAGGGACCCCTGTCCGTGTTCTCAACCAAGAATCGATGGCAGTTGGTAGGGCCTGTGCACATGACTCGAGGAGAGGGAGGCTTTGGGTTCACACTGCGTGGAGACTCACCGGTCCTCATCGCTGCTGTCGTCCCTGGGGGTCAGGCTGAGGTAAAAGCCCTCTAGTCCCTGATGTTGGGATCCTGGATGACCATAATGTACTGCCACCACCTCCCTGACCCACATTCTCTGTAGTCTGTTGGCCTGAAGGAGGGTGACTACATCGTGTCCGTGAACGGGCAGCCGTGCAAGTGGTGGAAGCACCTGGAAGTGGTGACGCAGCTAAGGAGCATGGGCGAGGAAGGCGTGAGCCTGCAGGTCGTGTCCTTGCTGCCCAGCCCTGAACCACGTGGCACAGTGAGCACTTGGCCTGGGGAAAGAGCCCCAACCCTCAGTCTTACCCAGCCCCGGTCGTCCCCACTCTGCCTTCGGGTACTCAGAGAGAAGGTGGCCAGGCAGCCTTCAGTAGGGGTGGCTTTCAGGACAATGGTCACCTCTGACAGCACCTCCACAGTGTGGCTACTCTCCTGCTCCAGATGAATCCCCCAGACCACCTCAGTAGGATTTTTGTCCCCAGAGTAGAGGATTCTAAACTAGGCTATCCCAGAGGTCACATCTGTCCAGCATGGCCACTCCAGAGCTAGGTGGCAAGCTACAAACAAGGAGCCTCACAAGACCACTTCAAATGCCCCTAACATGTCCCTAACACGCCTATCGCTCCTAGAGGGCTCTAATCTCTTCTCAGGGTCACCGATAGGGCTGACCACATTCATCTGTGTCCCGGCTGCAGGGACCCCGACGGCCAGCACTGATGTGGAACCAGAGAGAGTGTGGTTTTGAGACACCAATGCCTGCACGTACCCGCCCCTGGCCCATCCTTGGCTGGAGCCGCAAGAACAAACAAAGCAAGACTGGGAGCCACCCTGACCCCTGCACCAACAGGAACTGTGTCACCTGCCCCTGAGCTGACACCCTGTACCCCTGTGTGCTCAGGGTGGCTGTAGGGGGACATACTCCTATGCATATCACCCTATAGCCAGCTCCAGCTAGCCAGTTGTGCCTTGTGGGCTCTGTCCTCAACTCTGGAGAGGGGGGGGACAATCAGGCTGCCCCCACCTTGCTCAGAGATGTCTATTAAAAATGCTGGTCAGATGAGGTGAGTCTGAGTCAGGTCCTGGAGCACTGGCCACTTTCCCCCACTGGAGATAAGTCTCAGTGTAGTCCAGGTGTAGTGTCCCTCTGCAGAGGGCAGCAGAGCCGGGGCTATCCTCCTGCAGCAGGCCTCTTGGCCCCTTCCATGCCCCATCTACTCTGCAGCTGCCTGGTTCTACCCTTGTGTCGAGTTGCTCTGGGCATGTACCCTCACGGCCCCACCCTGATTCTGCCTGGTTCCTAGTAGCCCTTCTGGTCACCAGAGCCTCCCTTGCTGGTGAGTCAAAGTTCTCTGTGTGTAAGATCCCAGCAAAGGCATTTTATCTCCACTCCCCTCATAGGCCCCCAGCTTTCAGGCTACCCTGTTGCGCATTCCACCTGCTCCCATGCAGGTTCTGGCAGATTCCTCAGAAGGGTGGGCTCAGGACCTGGACTCCACAGGGACAGGATGGGGGTGCCACATGAGAAGCATTCCTGAACTGTGCACGGCTGAAGCCATGAAGATTTTCTGCCTCAGAGGCCCTGGAAGGTTCAGGATGGAAACAGAAAGGCTGTATGTATCTCCGTGGTAGAGAATGCAAGAAACCCTGGGCTCTGTCCCCAAACTAGAAAAAACAAAAAAACAAAAAACAAAAAAACAAATTAGATGGGGAACTTGCTCTCTGCGACCACCAGGGGGCAGCTGTCACCCATTCATGCAGCCCTAGAAGGCTGCAGCTCTTCGAACCCCCGTCCAGCTCCGCAGTCGGCAAACCCACCCACACCCTTCCATCCTCCAGCCTCCGCCCAGGGGCTCCCAGGTGAGAGCACCTAAGCTCATGCTCCAGGTCTACCTACACAGTCCAGGGCTCTGCCTCCATCACCCCGTGCAGACATCTGCGTCAGGGTCCAGCGGGTGAATGTAGGGTGTAAGCGCGTGAGCCCTGAAGAGCCAGGCACAGCTTTCTTCTGACGTAAGAGAGGCTCCCAGGGGATCCAGATGTGTCCCTCACCACTCACCTGTCCTCCTGGGACAATCTCCAACTCAGCAGAATGGCCAAGGCCACTCAGGCTCCTCAGCACTTGCTAATTTTTTTTAATAAAACCATGTGTCAAGGAAGCCATTACATGATAATCAGGGATGACAGGGTGGGCAGACCTTGTGGAGAACAGTGAGTGGGGGACACCACACACACACACACACACCAGGACCTGTCTACACCCTCTCTGCTAACCTTTCCATGCCTGGGCCTTCAGCTCCTGGGCCCTTGCTAACTGAGCTCTCTACCTTAACTCATAAGTCCCCGGCTCAAAAGTTTCACCACTCCAGGGACCTCTCTTAAGGTCGTCCCTGTGCTGTGGTGACCCCTCCCAGAAGGAGGAGTCAGGTACAGCTCTGTGTCACTGTGTCTGAGTGGGTCATCCCTGCACTCCCACAGGGTGAGGTGAGTACCCAGAACACACTGTCCCTGGGCAGGACAGAGGTCCTTGACTCAGGCCCAGCTGTCAAAGTGAGAAAGCTCCGGAGACCAGGGTCCCCTGAGTCTAGAATTCTGTCTGGGCTAGGTCTGAGTGCTAGGGAAGCCCTACCTAGCCCTCTGCGTGGACTTTTTTTAGACAGGGAAATAGGTGTATGTAATACACAAACAGCATGCCGGAGGGCACTGGCCCTGATCTCTACAACACGCTGCTACCCTAATGGGCCAGCTGATGGGCACCCCACCGGTAATGCAAGCCATCCTGGCTCTGGCCCGTTTACCCTGTCATATCTCTTCCTACCACCCTGCCCTACACAGTTCCCCAAGCCTCTACACCTAGCTGGTATCTTCTCAGCGTTGAGAGTCTCTTGCTTGGCCGCAGCCCTGCTCTGGACGGCAGCCCCTTCTGGCTCAGTCACATAATGCTTACTTTTGTGGATCACAGGTGGACCCTTGGGTCATGAACAAGGATCAGGCCAGCTGGTCAGTGAGGGCTCTGGGTACCTGAAGAAGGCATGTGACTTATGTCATCCATGTGTGCTGCCTGAGAGGGAAGAACAGGGACCAGCCTGTCCCCTCGCAGCCAATGCCGGAGCCAAGGTCCAGAGCCAGCAGGGAGAATACAAGGCTTCCAGAAGTGGGGTGTCTGTGCACACTTGCCGTGCGTACAACCCAAGGCGTCTCACACAGCGGAGTGGTGCTTCATTTTCAGAGTGGCTCCCTGGGCAGGAGTCTGAGGCGTGCGTGTGCTGTGATTCCTTTCTGCTTTGCCAACAAAATTCTGCCGAGAGGGGAAAAGGCAAACTCTGTTTTGCTTGAATCAGCAGCGAGAGGCCTGGAGATTAATGTGGGAGAGGGAGGCGCAGAAGAGAGAGTGGGGGTGGGGATGGAGTGAGGGCGGGGTGCATGTGGAGTTGGGGGGGGGGAGGACTGGTGATGGATAGTCAAATAGAGATGGCCAGGTGGAAGGACCCTGCCACCTGCCTCAGCCTCAGCCTCAGGGCCCTCAGGGCCCTCAGGGCTACCGTCTTCTAGGCCTCTCCTTTCACAAGTGTGCTTTGGGTCTGAGGCCCAGCCCAGAACCTCTGCCTACCGCACGCAACCCCATGCCCATCAATATTTTATTTTGTTCATTGTTCCCAATGGCCAGGGATTTGTGAGTTCAGCTGCAGGCATAGGAGAAATCAGTGCACCAAGCTCCCAGGCCAGGGATGTGGGTCCCTGAACTCCTGTCATCCCTGAGTAAATTTAACACTACACAGTTGGGGTGTTCAAGGAAGAGGGGTGAAGATGCAAGCCAGACTTGCGTCCTGCTGATGGGGCACCTGAGTCAGGAGCCCATAGTAGGGGGTTTCTGGCTGAGTACTGGCTCTGAGTCGGGAGAGGCAACTGATGTACAACAGATGCAGGGGCTCAGCAAAAGGGGATGGGCCACTTAAAGCTGTAGCCCACGGGAGAAAAAATGATGGCCAAGCCAGAAGGCACAGAGTTACAGAGGTTTAGTTGCGTGTGCCTCAGTTTCTCAGAATAAGGAAGAGAGGGTGAAGGCCTGGCACTAGCCTTGGAGGAGCTAGATCACTCCAGAGCACACTAGCCTGGCTAGAAAGCCAACGTTAGGCTCTGGAAAGCCACACCCAGAGAGCAGCCATCACACCGTGGTCTGCCAAGGCTCTCCACCAAGAGCACAGACCCGCAACTCTGGTGGGTGGGGCAACAAAACTCTTGTGACATTGTGGGCCCAGGACCCTGGCTCCCTCAGGTGTAGAGAGGTTCTTGGCCCTGTTCTGAGAGCAAAAGGACACAAGACAAGCCCACCAAGGCCTCTGTCCTGGCTCAAGAAAAGATGCTCTGGGCCACTGTACCCATACAGGTCACTGAGACTCCAGTCACCAGCTACGTCCTGAAGTTCTTCCCTCAGCTCTGAGGACATGAGCGGGCTGTGGCCACAGCCCAGCCCCTCATCCAGAATCCATGTCCTCTCCTGTGTCAGGTAGAACAGGGCCAGAGAGGCCCAACCCTTGTCCTATCCACTCCTGAGGCCCGAGTACCATTCTCCCTGCAAGCTATGGTAGTGATCTCCCCACAACCTGCCCCGAGGCCCCAGAATTGCTCTGCTAGGCACACACACCCCCTTCTCTCCCGCTTCTGTATCCCCAATTTCACAACCCTCACAATCCCCTTCTCCCTCTCCCAGTCTCTTCTCTCTCTCTCTCTCTCTCTCCTCCCCCCTCTTCTCTTTCCCCAACAGTTTTTCACCCCATCTCCATCCCCACCAACACAGATCCGCTCCACCGCCCAATTTCCATCGTCCCGTTCAAAATCACCTTATGTCAAAAATCACCTTCCCTGCCACCATCGCTGAAGTCCCCCGACACCACCACTGTGCTAATTTATTTCTGTCAATTTGACACAGATTAGAGCCCCCTAGGAAAAGGACTCCCAGGGAGGAGTTACTTCCATCAGATGGGCCTGTGGGCAAGTGTGTAAGGCGTTTTCTTCATTGATGATTGGTGTAGGAGGGCCTAGCTCACTGTGGGTGGTGTCATCCCTGGGCAGGTGGTTCTGGGTAGTATAAGAAAGCAAACTGAGCAGGCCATGTAGAGCAAACCAGGGAGCAACAGTCTTCCTCCTCCCTGGCTCCGTCTGCCTGACCTTACCCACTCGCTAGCATCAGCACCTTTGCGTATCACTGCCTTACGTGTCCAATCTGGGTCTAGGCAACCATGAGGCTGTGACTCCAGGAAAGGTAGATAGCTCTAGTGGGACATCGAGGTAATAAAGTAGGTGCTGGGTGTATTCTTTGGATGAATGGAAAGGACAGAGTCACCTGGAGCCCAAGTGTCATCTGTAGAGAAGGAGGAAGGACAGTCTAGGAACTCCAGGGTGGAGTCTGGGAGCATCTAGAGGAAGAAGTTAAGGTGGGCTGGGAAATGGGGAGATAGCTGTGCCAGGCACAGGCTTGCCCAGCTACTGACTGCAAAAGCTGAATGCAAAGCCTTGGCTAGGACTAAAACGGCAGCCCCCTGTTGTGGGAATCCAGACTGGGCTGAGGACTGTAGGCTGGGGCTATAGGGGAGCTGAGAAAGAGACCTTACAAATCTGAGGTCCCATCCTTCATGGAGGGATCTCTGCCTCAGCTCTCCTCACGATGGTGTCTCAGAGCTTGCCTGTTATCCCAGAAGCCCTAGGAGGCTTGTTGCCAAGGCCTACCCCACAGAGAGGGTCCACAGCAGCCTGGACTGGCTACTGCTCTGAGTGTCCACCTTAGGGTAGCCCAGGCTCCATGCCCAATGCATAATGCAGTATTTACCTGGGGGATGATTGGCAGCTGCTCTGACTTCCCCTCCCCTCCCCCAAGCCCCAGACGTTTGAGCCAGACGTGCATTAAGGCGGGAGTGACTTATCGAGCTGTCAGGGGGAGCGTTTTAAGACAGAATTATAGGAGAGAGGAAAAAGATTTTTACCAAATTAATGAAAAATCAATCTGGCCTCAAAAATCCATTAGCCTTCATAATGCGCCTGTTCCAGGCTGAGCCGCACAGTCCAATATCAGCTGTTAAATACCGCAGTGGCTCCCCCGCGGCCCACCATTCATTATAAGCGGGCAGTGTTTACTTCTGAGAGTGACACCTGCCCCTGTTGTCAGCCCAGAGCTCCTGGCTCCATGACCCCCAAGAGGCCCTAGGCCTGGACCCCCATCCGGGAAGTGAGCCATTGGCTCCCTGACACACTGCCAGATGAGCAGGACCAGCCTAGGAAGCCTCAGGGTGAAAGGGCAGACCTCCATGAATGGTAGTTAGGCAGACTGGATGGGTTGCTGGTGGCACACGGTGGTGTCTGTGAGGAGAAAGTACCCATGAGGGCAAGGCGGCCATGGGATGAGGCCTCCATGGAGGTTAAGTGACCGCAGGGTGAGGTGATGGTGGGGTGAACTGAGTGACCACTGAGCAAGGTGACTACTATAAGGATGAAGTGACTGTGAGGTGACCTCGGCTTGAAGTGACCCTGAGGAGAGATGACTGCAAAGATAAGGTGACTATGAGAGTGGTCATGGTAGTATCATCAGGTCCGTGGTACCTGTCAGGATGTTGTGTGCAAAGACAGAGTGGGTGATGGGTGAACACTAGCTAGTAGCTGTCATAGCAACGCTGTAAGCTGTTAATGGGAGAAGGACAGTGGGCCACAAAGGTGACCACAGAGTGGCTAGGCACCCCGAGGAACTGGGCAGCTCTCACTTGGAGACAAACTAGCTACAAAATCAGGTGGCTCTCCTGTCCCTTTCTATGCAAACAGGACAGCTGGGACCCAGGGCCCCATACTTAGGCCATATGAGAGATGGGCAATCCAGGGAGGCCAGCAAGAGGACTGCGGAAGCTAGAAAGGTCCAGGGTGGCTGAGGGAGGAGCCTACAGCAGCCAACGGAGGCTAAGGAAGCCTAGGGATGCTGGGGATGGCAGGAGGGCCAAGGAGGCACATGGAGGCTGGGAGGCCAGAGAGGCATAGGCCAAGCTTGCATGCTGAAGAGGACCTGTTCAATAGGAGGTCTAAGGAGGTTTGCCTGGGGTGGGGTGGGGGTGCCTTCCCCCATCTACATTTTGAGCCACTTGCTGGACCAGGCTAAAATCAGATGTCTGAGATTGCTCTGTGCCCTATATCAGGCAGGTACATGGCTGAGAGACTGGATGGATTTTTCTCTTAAATTGACAAAACCCTCCTTTCCCTCTCTATGGAATACTGTCTTGAGATGTTCTCTGCCATTCTAACAGTGGCCCTGGGACCCTAGAAGGAAGGCAGACACTTATACTGGCTTCCTTGGGGGTCCCCCTTGGGCACGGCCTTGGGCAGGGCAGCATTTCTGGGGAAAGCCCATGATGACAAAACTTACCTGGCTTTCAGTGTCCCTCAGGAGCCGTGAGGGCCATCCATACCCAAGCCCTGCTCCTCAAGGTCCCCTTGACTGACTCTGCCCTGGCAGAGGTCATGTAGCCTCCAGACCATTTTGTGTAAATAGATTGACATTCCAGAAAACCCAGCTCCCAAAGCTGCCAAAAGAATTGTCTGGTTTCTCTTCTCACTCCATCACTTTACTGCAGAGTCCCAAGTGTGGGAGATGTGTCATGTAATGTTAGCTCCCGGGTGGGGGCTTAGTCCTGGCTCCTACCCCAAAATGCAAGTGGGTTGGTAATAGCCTATCAGGAGAACCCAGCCACCTGCTCACTCCTCACCAAGTTCTCCCTTGGAGCCAGACTGCCTGCCAAGGTCTTTTAGATTAAATTCCAATTCATTAGTGGTAGAGGTTGGGTGGGAAGTGTGGGTAGCCCGAGGCCCTGTCTGCAGTCTAGAGAGACTCCACAGGCTGTCAGACCCCACCAAACCAGCTTGCCACTATTGATCTGTGGCCATGCACACCAGCTGCAAGTCATGCAGGCAGGCAGACAGACAGACAGACAGACAGACAGACAGAAGGCTGCAGTAGCCCCACCTGAGCATGAGCCCATTCTGAAGGTTTCCCAGGGCCAGTAGCAGAATCCAAGTCACCATTGACCAAGTTCCTCATTTCTGGCATATCTGCTATCCTGCTTGTCAGGGTCTCCTCTTGCATCTTCCTCATATGTCTGTCTTCAGAGTTCAAGAGGACATTTGGGGACCCTTGTCCCCCTCTCTATGCCTGTGCCTACTTCCCTCTCTGGCCTATGAATCTCATGCTCCCTGTGGTTATTCTCCTACCTCTCACTAGCATCATGGTCTCTAGAGGAGTGTCTGTGTCCTGGGGCACCCAAGGCCAACCAATCAGCAAGACAGCCATAGCCTGGTTGCTAGGGATGGATGGAGCTGAGGGCCACTTATCCTCTGTGTAGGTGCCCTTTAGAGCAGTAGTTTAAGCATTGGGAAACATCGCACACTCACGATGGAGAAACGGTCCTGCTCCCATGACTGTGTCTGAATGGACTAACCCCCCAGAGCCCAATCCAGCCTGTGTCTATTCGATCAATAGGCAGGCACATCCTGTGCAGAGCGGATCTGCTGACCCAGGCCGGGCCTGTTCCCTCCTGCTCTCCTCATCAATAGCAGATCATCCGGACCCCTGCTGGTCTCAGCCCCTTGGGGAGAAGCAATGCTGACCAGTGCTGACCTGGCCCCATTGCCAGACCAGGGCGCCATCCTGACATAGAGGCCAGACAATCACTTGGTGGCATCCAGGCCTCCCCCATTCTGCCGTCTCCTCTGAGGACCCAGATCCCGAGGAGGCGGACTCATGAAGACAGGGTAGGACTTGTACCAGATTCTACTCCCAGAACTCTTATACAGAACCTAGGGCACTGACCTGACCTCAGAGACTTTGCCTGTCAGGTGTCATGGCTAGGATGACTCCCCAGGTTGCAGGACTGGATCCTGTTGCCAGGAAACTAGATGCTTGAGAGTCTGGGGGAGGTAGTTCCAACGGAGATGTCCACCTCCTGCTTCAGCAACATCTGGTCTCAATTTCCTTACCAACAGTGGTCTGGGCAAAACAGACACATGCCGAAAGAGCACAGATTTAATGTATAAACCTCTGTGTTTTATAATGCACATAATCTCCGTTCACTTGACCCCAGTCTTTGCTCACCATGGAGGAGCTGGACCCAAGGGTTCCCTTGGCAAGCACTCCATCCCGATGGGCCGGGAAGTTACAGGGACCTCCCGTGGACAAAGATAGCACCTGCTACCGGGTGCTCAGGCACCAGAACACGATAACCCAAAGTGGGAAAGAAGGGAGTTTTGAAGAATGCTTAGGCGTTCCTCGGGCTGGCTGAAAGGCTTTGGTAGCGCTGTGTGGGTAGGTGGGAAGGGGAAGAGGCTAAGCACACAGCTCACCTCATGCAGAAGAGGATCTAAGGATAAAAAGTCACCTGACGGTTAGGACAGAGGGGCGGTGCCTGGGACGCTGATCTACTTCACAAGTCCTGGCTTAGACTTGGGCTCCTGTGTTAGCACCCAAAGAGGCTTAGAGACCTGCCAGGATCACACAGCATACAGAGTCCAGCCAAGTTTGACCCTTTTACCTCCTGGAAATGTTCAGGGCAGTTGGTGGCATCTGCATGCAGGCAGCCGCAGCATGTATCCCTCTCCTGTAGCTGTTCCTGTCAGTAGCGGGGTCTCTGTGCGCTCTGCCTTGGAGAGGTTAAAGGTTGCCTCCCGTGTTTCCCTGCCTCACGACTGGCTCGACTAGGGCCTGGGACTTGCCTGTTCTTGGAACTGAGCTTTATGAATATTCTTAAAGAGGAGGATCAATCAATTACCCCGGAGCAAGACCATTTTTTTTTTCTGACCAGGACAGCATCATACACCTCAGAAGAGCCTCCTGGCCGATCAATGGTGAGTGAGCAGCCCTCTAAATCCTCCAGGCTGGCGGCGCCCGTCTTGGCCTCAGTGGCAGCCTGCCCTCTGCCCCTGCCAGGTCAGCAACCTTGGCTCAGTGTTAATTGGGGATCCTGGAGATGCAACAATACAAGGCAGGAAGAACAAAAAGGCTCCTTTAACCCATCCCTGCCACATCAGCACCCTGTCTTCTGCCACCACGATCCGGGGATCCTAGGGTACCATGAAGGTTGATGACATCAGTGTCCCAGTAATCCTGCTGGCCTGGCCTGTTCCCTCCCACCTGGTGGTGTTTTCAGGTTCTCTTACAAACTGGGCACACACAAGGGAAGCAGGGACTAAATCCCACACTGCCACCATGAAGTACCCTTTCCACAGGTAGATTGCTCACCCCCCGTGTCCAGCCTGCTTATTCCCTTGTAAGTGGCTCTCTGGGTGACAATGCTATGTCCCCCTAGCCCTGCTCTGCCCACAAGAGCATCCTAAGTCAGGCCTGGGATGGTTCCCCTCCATGGAACTACACAGAACATTCACAGTAGCCTCCTGCGCAGTCCCTGGCTTGTTATTCCTCTGTTATTCCTCCTTGAAGCAGTGAATGGGGCCTAGGGGTCACACTGGCTGCCTGGGCCTAGCAACCTCCAATCATTGCCTCTTCAACTTCTAGGACCCTTGGTTGGGCAGCCGGACCCCACCCAAGCTCAGGAAATATAGTCAGACAACTACCCCAGATCCTGCCCAGACAGGCTGGAACTGGACCTCCACAGCCTATTAGAAAATACTTCAACGTGCCCTCTCAGCCATTTTCAGCAAAGGTCGGTGACTGTCACATGTAGTGCCACAAGGACCATCTCCACTGTCGCCTCCATCTTCCCATGCTGGTCCTCTGACACATGGATGACACTTCTCTAGCTGGACAGCCCCCCCCCCTTCTGCTGCATCTCCTCTAGTGCCTTCTGTCAGAGGGACCCCCAGAACGTTCCCGAGGGTGGCCCTCAGCAGCGTGTATCCCTGAGGCTCTAAGGATAGGTGTCTCTCACATGGCAGGGCAGAGGGGCCCTTCTCTAGGAGGATAAGAGCTAAGAGAGACCAAAGTGAGGCTGGAGAGCCAAGGCTCTGGAGGAAGCTCGGGGGAGGTGAGAGCAGAAACGCTGTGTCCAGCACAGATTGATGTCTCTGGCGGCCGGCAGCCCAGAATGTTTTTAATGGTCCCTGAAGCCCTGGGTCAGCCAGCGCTGAGCTCAGCAGTTGCTTTGGCCAGTCGGTAGGGCGTGAGCCACTGGAAGCCCACCTCAGGCCCCAGCCCCCACCCCATTGCCTTGGAACATGCTGGGGATCCTGGAAGTGCCCCCCCAGGAACCACGGAAATGAACACAGTTCTCTCCTGGGCTTCCTTGGACTCACCTAATGACTCCTGAGTTTGGGGCTGGACATCTCCCACCCGTGGAGCCTTTCTAGGGGCAGGCATGGAGAGGTAGCTTCCACTAAATCCCACCCCATTTGTCACAGGCCCATTAGGTGCTGACAGCTACTTCCCATCTGCCCAGTCAGGGCAGGCCAAGCCCCACCCCCAGTGCCCATCCATCATGGGTCCTCTACCTTGCTCTGTGCTGGTAGCCTCTGAGGGCAGCTTTCCCACAGGGGAAGCCAGAAAGGGGAGTGCCTGGAGGGAGCTGCATCCTCATTCTGAAGCAGGGACAGTAGTTTGCAAGCTTACAGTGAGTACCACCATCCTGACCCAGAGGAAGACCACAACCTATGGGCAACTGCCTGTGTCACCAGCAGCCTAGCTAATGAGTGGGCTTCCCACGCCTCACAGCCCATCCAGGGAGCTCTGGGCCTCAGTTTCCTTAAGGCCTAGACACAGGACATGGGAGGCCAGCTGAGTACAGCTGGTCACGGGTACCTGAAGGCAAGGGAAGCAGGTCATCTGCTTTTCTAGACTCCCTTGGTGTGTTCTTTGAACCCCTGGCTCGACATCCAGATTCTGGGGCTTCCGAGAACTTTCTCTGAGTCTTCAGGAGTAGCTGGTGGCCCCCTTGCTCTTCTGGGAGGTGTGAGGCAGCTTTGGATGCAGGTTATTGTCTGGCCTGGCTCAGCAGCTGCCCAAGCTCCCGGCCTGCACACAGGCCATGGTTGTTTCTAGATGTACTTTATAGTTTTAGAAGACTTCTGGGGAGGTGTCACCTCAACCCAGGTTCCAGAGACATCAGAGGACACACTGCAGAGGGCAGAGCAGCATCTCCAGCCTCATCTTAGGTACTTGCTGTGACAAAACACTATGACCAAGGCAACTTAAAAAAAACAAACCAACAAACAAAGAAAAAGAGCAGACCGGCTGGAGAGATGGCTCAGTGCTTAAGAGCACTGACTGCTCTTCCAGAGGTCCTGAGTTCAATTCCCAGCAACCACATGGTGGCTCACAACCATCTGTAATGGGATCCGATGTCCTCTTCTGGTGTCTCTGAAGACAGTAGCAGTGTACTCACATACATTAAATAAATAAATCTTTTTTAAAAAAACTCAAAAAACAGTTAATGTGCTGGGTGGTGGTGGTACACACCTTTAATCCCAGCCTTGGGAAGGCAGAGGCAGGCAAATCTCTGTGAGTTCAAAGCCAGAGTTTTGGTCTACAGAGTGAGTTCCAGATCAGCTAAGGATACACAGAGAAATCCTGTCGCAAACAAATAAGCACTTAATTTGAGGCTTATGGTTGCAGAGGGTTAGAGGCAGAACAAAGGCCTGGCTGCAGGAGCAGCTGAGCAGTCACATCTTGATCCATAAGTTGCAGGCAGAGAAAGAGATGATGGGAACGGTATGAGTCTTTTGAAACCTCAAAACCCTCCCCCAGTGACACACTTCCTCCAACAAGGCCACGCCTCCTAATCCCTTCCAAACAGTCCCACTAACGGTGGACCAAGTATTCAACTATAGGAGCCTATGGGGGCCATTCTCATTCAAACCCACCACAAGGCTTCTCCGTGGAAAACACAGGGCCCATAGAGTTACCCGAGGGTACTGAGCATGCCAGGATTCCTCATGAACCTGAATCCTACTATAGAAAGTGGGGGTGACTAGCACAAGCTGGATAAGTCTACTCCCCACACTAGGGTCTCCAGAAAACACAGACACTCCAAGACGTGTGTTTATATAGCAGTGAATCCTTTGTCAGCTAAACATATCTCAAGTAACATTGTGGGTGAAGGAAGTAGGGCGATACACCTGGGCTGAGGTGGTTCGGCTGTTTCTCTTTGTGTGTCTGCATTAGGAGAGCAAATGCCCGCCTCAGAGCACACTTGCTGAGGGAGAAAGTTGCATTTGCCTTCTCAAAGGGGTGTGTTAGAAGCCCGAGACACTCCCAGCGATGCTCCTGTCTTCAGACCTCCTTCTATATTTCAACTTCCCACTTTCCCAGGCCCACCCCCACAGCCTGGATTAATTTGGGAAGGACAATGTTTATATTAACTGTTCATTTATCGACGTCTGCTTGCTGGGTCAATGGCCAAATTTATTGTCTCACAAGATGGGCCGTATCGAGCCAAGCAGCCGCCTCCCTCCCCCCTCCCCCTGACAGCCTAGGGTGGAGAGGCATTGTCAATATGAAGTCTACTGACCTTGGGCCTGCTGGGAACTGGGGAAGGAGAGAGGGGAGCTAGCAGCAGGATCACCCCTGCATACACACACCCACTGTGGAACCCTCATAGCTCAGGTGTCACTGACCCAGGCAGAGGACAAGACAGAGAAGTCGGGTCAGAAAATCAGTTCACCATACATACACAAGGTGCCTGCCATGCCTAGCCCAGGTGGAGGAGGCAGTCACCGATGACCAGCTGGTTCAGAGGTCAGTGTGGATAAGTAGTGTGTCACAAGAGGTTCCAGGGGCCCCAGCGCCACAGTATTGATGGCCAGAGCCCAGGGGCATCTGAGGGAGCCAGGGAGTCTCCTCCTCACCTTTTAGCTGTGCCAGCCTTTCTCCCAGGAGGGTAAGGAGCTGGAGAAGATGAACAAGGCCTCTGAGATCGGCCCCTGCAGACTAGCCACACAGTTCTGCCACATTGGAGAAGGAAGGGGTAGCGAGGCAGGGCTGAGGTTCCTCACAGCCCCAGAGCTTGCTTGGGTTCCTAGGGTTCAAGTGGGTTGGGTGCCTTTACGCTGTCTGCCAAAATCCCACCAGGCTGCCTCCACAGCGCCCTCCAGGAGGGACCCAACCCTGAGCTCTCTGGCCTCAACAGCTGGCTCCAGACAGTCCTTGGGTAAGAAGCTAAGCTCTGATGAGGACAGGAGGACAGGAGCTGATGTCAGCATCCTGCAGGTGACTCCAAGCTCAGGTCTGTGACCACCAGGCTCTCCTGCTCCTCCTCTCACTTGGTTATTTCATCCATTCAGTCAACAATGGGCATACTATGTACCAAGCTCTGAGGATAACTATCATCCAGCAAAGGGCTCCCTGCCTTCTGAAACAGCCCAAGGTTGGGGTGCAGGCTGCAAAGCTTGTGTGCAGGCTGCAAGGCTGGTATGCAGGCGGCAAGGCTGGGGTGCAGGCTGGGTGGGGTGGATTTGGTCACAAGCAGAGGAGTTTGCAGATATGGTGAAGTGTGTCCACCTATGGACCTGCACATGTAAAAGTCCCGAGGCAGGCACTGTGGGCAGCAGGGTAGTCTGGAACACAAGGGAGACAAGCACGGGGCCCGCCAGGGGGACTGTGGAACTGTGGAACATACTAGTTAGAGAGTGGGAGGCAGGAGGAATGTTCTGCACAGGTTGGGAATGGTATGTTCTGGTGTCTTTTGTTTGTGTTGCTTCTGGGTTGTTTGTTTGTCACCTTGTATCTCTGAATGGCCTAAAACTAGCTGGAGACCAGGCTGGCCCTGAACTCACAAAGAGCCACATGCCTCGGCCCCCAAGAATTGGGATTAAAATGTGCAGCACTGCCCCATTCTGGGGTCTTATGAAGGTGTCTTGTGTAGGGTGTGACTGGAGAGGGTCAGGGACCAGAGGCCACACAGGGTGGACTTCTGCTGTTCCTCCTACAGGTTGCCCACCAAGATCGGTCTCCTCCCCTCACCCTACCTTCCACTCAGCCCATAGCTTTCTAGGCTGTGTTTCACTCCACGGCCACTAGGAGGCGCATGGAGCCCAGGTAGGTAGCAGCTCTATGGCGGCCAGGGGCTAGTCAAAGGGCTCATTTGTCCACAAGCAGCTCATCGATGGCTTGGGACGGCAGCAATGTTGATTGAGATGCCACACTTGAGTTAGAATCTCCACGAATGGTGATGAGCATTGATCAGCTCATCAGGGAACTAGCCCTGGCAATGGAGCGGGGAGGGGAGAATAAGGAGAAAGGGGAAGGGAGGAGGAGAGCAGAGGGGAGGGGAGGGGAAGGCAAAGCCGGACAGACGGAGGAGGCAGGCACAAATACAGCTCCACCCCCAGCCCTTCGGGTCTTAGTCAAGCCCTGCCTCTCTACCTGTGACCCCAGGGACAGGTAGATCCCCAAGACTGTGTTCCCTGCCACAGAGGTGGGAGCCACGCCAGACCCAAATGCCTCTTCGCAGCTTCCTCTAATACACGTAATTAATCGCGTTATTTCCTTGAGCTGTCTTAGATTGTAGACAAATGATTGAGGATTTCTACGTCCCCTTGGGCTCCCTGGTCAGCCGCAGCTTGCACTGCAGTGATAGAGTGGTTCTAGCTTGCTGTCGTGTGGTGACTGGTCACAATCCCAAAGCCACATCCACCTTAGACTTGGCCCCTGTGACTCTGCCCTGACCAAGCAGCACCGCCTCATCCAACCCTTCCAGCCGGCATGCTTGATCCGCTCTCTCTGTCCTGTTGTCTTTGGCGTGAGGAGCCTTCCTGTGCTTCCCAGCTTCGCAGGGAACCTCTTCTCAGTGCTGGGCCATTTTCTGTTGTCTGAATGGGCTGTATTTCATTCATGCATCTCTTACTGAAGCACACCTTGGCTGGCTGCATCACCACACACAAAGCTACTGGAAACACTGTGTGGTTTTGGTGGAGATGTGGGGTTTGTTTTGTTTGTTTGTTTGTTTGTTTGTTTTGTTGTTTTGTCTTTTTACCAGCTGACAAAAGCCGTGGTGCACCACCATCACCACCACCTGTCCCATCCTTGGCGGGAAACCACCTGCCCTTCCATAGAGGCTCTGGGCTGCCAGGGATCTGTGTGTTGCTACCTAACAGGCTCTGTACCACCTAGGGGTACAGGGGCACGCACCACTGCAGCACCACTGCAGAACGTAAGCCTCCATCCTCACCTCTGCGGACTCCTTGTCACCTCTGGCTCTAGTGACCAGACCAGTTGGTCACACTGGGTAGTATACACGCCATCCAGCAAGTCAGACTTGAACCCCCTCCCCCTCCCTCTCTTTCTGTCCTTCTCTCATCCCCTCCCTCTCTTTATGTCTATATCCCCTTCCTCTTTCATGCTTTTAGTCTGGGGTCCTGCTTACATGTGGTCTGACCCCACAGAACTAGTGTTATCTTGTCCATTCTGAGCCTTCTCTCCTGTCTGCTTTTTACCTGGGTGATGCAGTGACTCCCCTGTGGCTGCTTCACTCGGCTCTTGCTTAGATCTCTCTCGTTTCTGGGTACCCCGACTCAGCTCCTGCTTAGATCTCTCTGGGTACCCCAACTTCCAGCAGACTTTTGAGACTCAGAGATCCCTATTCTGCAATCATGAGTCTGGCAACTATATGCGGGGGGGGGGGGGGGACGGGGCATGCCTGATGAGGCACCTTACCTTTCTGATTCCTTCTTTGTATACGCTCCTACTCTACCCTGCTAGAACCTTCCAGTGTCTCCTCTGCTCTCAGCATTGTGAGGTTTTATGGTTGTCTGGGTCTCTTTCTACCAGGCAGCAAAGCTTGAGGCCATTCATGGAGGTGGGGAGGGGCCTTCTTCTCTGTCTTTAGCACAGTCTGCTTGGTCCTATGCAATCTTAGTTAGGTGCTTTGGATGACAACTAAAGACCTTTGGTCTCACTGAAGGAAACTCCTACCTCTTCCTAAGAGCATCCCTCTGCAGAGTCCCCAGCCTCAAGCTGTCTTCAACCATGCCCAGCCCAGGCCACAGCTGCTGTGCCCTTCTTCCACGCACACCCTATGGAGAACCAACCCAACAGAGAACGCTGAGGCGGATGGTAATAGTGTTCTGGGCCGTAGACGGGAAGCTTTTGGGAGGCCTAAGGACAGCCTCTGGAGTTAAGTTCACCCTTAGTATCGAATATTTGTTTTGTGCATAGTTTGGCAGAGTGGCCTGGAACTCAACCCAATAGCTCCCTTTCCCTGGAGGACGCTAGGCTGGTTCGGGTGTCTCCTAAGCCCCCTGGAAGTCCTGTAGGGTGTCGGTGAAAAAGACATAGTAGAGGTACAGTTAAGCAGTAACCAGAGAGGACAACACGGACTATGGCCACCCAGCTAGGGATCTGCTCATCCCAGCTCTGGTCTCTGCCTGGCATGGTTCCACAGCAGGTGCCATGTCCCCCAGGCAGTCCTTCCACTCTGCCAGCTGTGTATCAATCTGGTCCCTGTGCATCATTTCCAAATCTGGTGGGCGGACTCTGGACAGTTCTGTCTCTGACCTGCTGCTGTCACCTGGGAAATAGGATTCGCCATCCCGTATAGACGCCCACCCTGCCTTCCACAGCAAGATCTCCTCCATTCTTTGTCTATTCTATCCCATCCTGCTCACTGCTCCATGCACGCCTGACCCATGTTGTGTCCTCATGGATCCTGTGACAACATTGCAAGGGTGTTTGTCACATTACAGACTCTGGTTTCCCAGCGGCCCCTAGATTCCCAGGGTGGAAGCAAGAAAGGTACCCAGGGGAGTTCCTGTGCTTGGGGCCTGCTTGTGGGTGCCTTCGATGAAGTCTGCCACAAGATATGTGCCAGAATCCTCCTGGAGGGACTGGAATCTGAGCGAAAAGGCCTTACCTCCTTCCCTTTCCCTACTCAGAGACGTGAGGAGCTCCTTCCTCTACAACATGCCCTGGGGTTTGATGGATAAACTGTTTAGCTTGTTTCCTCTCTGTGAGGAAACACTGAGAGCCAGGCAGCGTTAATGTTTCTCTTTTACAAAGCATACGGAGCCAGGTAGAGTGGGACCAGGAGTAATGACGCTTTGAATCCCAGGTCTCAGGAGGAAGCAGATTTCTTGTGAGTTTAAGGCTAGTCTTGTCTACATGGCAAGTTATATGAGACCCATGGCTACACAGACTTTAATCTCAAAAAAAAAAAAAAAAAAAAAAAAATCATATGGCCCCGAAGCCACCCCGGGCCATTGCTCTGTCTTCAGTAGTCAAGAACTTGGCTCTGCCTCCTGCTGTGGTGCTCCTGCCCCATGGTTCCCAGTTGGGCTCTTTACTCTGTCTGGGCTCCTTATAGGCAGGACTGTGTGAGAAGCCCTGTGGCAGCCCAGGGCAGCGTTGATGTTTGCCTTGCAGTAGAGCTGTGCCTAAGCTTCCAGGTTCTTCCGAAACCTGATCCAATGACTTTGCCCTCCAGCCGCAGGGCTTGCAGTGACGTGAGGACCTGTCCCCATAGTATCCTCCGGCTTCACTGACACGATGCTAGGAGTACCCCTGGCAAGGCTTGGTAGGACGGGTGCCTCTGGGAGGAGTCCCTACCCAGCCCCCATCCCACTGCCTCTGTCCTTCTGGTGGGGACGCCTCCTGGCTGCTTGGTCCAGATAGGGAGAACTCGGCATATGCCCTTGAGTTCTCCTGGGAGACCTTTGTGATAGCTCTGGAGAGTGCTGTCTTCACAGACTTTTGCCTAGAAGCCCCGCCTTCTGTGTGGAGGGGGATGGGCAGAAGACAGAGGCTTTGGGGTCTCTACTCAAGCTCTGCTGACCATAGCATTGCTGTGTGCTGCCCAGGATCTGAGGCCCCTTGCTCTCTTTCCTGGGGCCTAGCCATGAAGGCCATTGTCTTACCTCCTTGGAACTTAGAGGATTGCAGACAATTGTTTGGCTAGCTCTAACAATCATAGCCTAACCCCCTTAGGCCCTAGAGCTACCCACACAAGGGCAGTTCCCTCTCTATGACCCCATAGTTTGCTCCACAGTCATGCAGTGGCTCCCTGTGCTGAATCCTGTACCACTCTGAGCAGGCTATCTGGTCTGCAAGAAAATGAGATTTGCCCTTCTGTTGGGAGAGTCCAGCATCCAGGATTTTAGGGATGGCACCACCTGCACATTTGGTCAAGTCTTAGTGCTGTGCCCTGGCCTGAGGGGTGGGGGGAGTCTCTGAAATTGTCAAGCTGTCCCATCTGACATTCCTAAGGGATCCCCTGCAGAGGGATCCACTGCTGGGCCAAACCTACTCTTCAGGAAGCTTCTGCCTGGATTGTGTTGAGCTTACTCTGCATGTTGTAGACCAAAGCACTTCCCTTTCACAGGATACCTAGTGAGGGACTTCTGGCACCAGACTCACCGGAGAAGGGCTTGTTTCTCTTGTTTCTCGTCACAGCAGCTGGGCTAGGTACTCAAAGCGCGGATCAGAGAGAGCTCCCAAGGGACAGGAACTGTCCCGACCCCTATGTTTCTGCTACTGAGATTACTTCTTTTCTCCAATCTCCTGGGACCCAATCTCTACTCCACCCACATTGTACTATACAGTGTTCAAGTCACGGGTCACAAGGTCAGCGGCAAGCAGGTAAGTGGATTGTAAACAGTGAGATGGGGGAATCTGTGAACACGGCTGTGCACATCCACGAAAGTCCGACTGTCCTCTCCCTTTGGCTCTGTACTTCAGTCCCCTCCCCCAACCCTCCCCCCCCTTCGCGCGCGCACAAGCCTGAGCGCGTGCGCAAGGGTTGTCTTCCAAAGGCGCACAGCTGCGTGCAGACAGCTGTGTGATCTGTGGTTCCCACCTCATCCCACTAGCCCGGGTTAGGACAGCCCGGGGCACTGGTGGTGGCAGTTCATCGTGTCACCTCCCCTGCCACCCGCGCGGCGCAGCGGGCACGCAGCCCCTCCAGATGCGCAGAGCCCAGGGCCCCTGCTCTTCCTCAGGCGGCGCCATCTGACACCCCTCTCTGCTGCGCCCGGACCCCCTCACATGCTGCCATCTGTCGGCAATGGAACCGCGCCAAGCCACGAACTGGGCCAAGCCTGCGCTCCCACTCTGTCCCCAGAGCCCCAAGTCCCTGAGCCCAGGCTGAGATGTGGGTCCCTTCTTCCTCGAGGTACTGACTCTGGGCAGAGGATGCACCAAAGCCAGGGACTGGGGGAGGGCAAGGGAGCAGCGAGTGCCAGGGCCTTGTCTTCTTCCAACACGAGACCTTTCGCCTTGGTCCTCCCAATCTCCTGGGATTGGACCTTCACCTGCTGCTAAAATCCGGCCCAAGCACCAGTCTGCTCCGGCCCAGCTGACCCCTGCGGGGTGTGAGAGCTCCCTAATCCCCACTGCTTAGCTGCTCCTCAAAAGTGTCCTAAGGCCCAAGATGCTCCTTCCAGAGGCCAGATGAGGGCATTCTCCAGGCTCATTCCTCTCCAACTTTCCCCAGACTCCCCACTCTCTCCCTGCCTCCATCCCCCCAGCCGCCAAGGCCTCACAGGGCTCTATGTAGGCTCACACTGGGCTTCTCCAGGCAACTCCCAACAGGCTTGCCATTACTATCTCAGAGAGGTAGTAATGTGACCAGCCTATTCGAGCCCAGAAAAGAAGAGGTGTGGCCTACCAGGACCCTAGTTGAGACTAAGATGGGCAGAAATAGATCCATTGGTTGTGGGCTGGATGAAAATGGAGAAAAGGCTCTAAGCCAACCCAACCCCTGGCTCCTCCCCAGTCATCAGCCTTTCTGCCCAGCAGTCTGTCCAGGCCTTCCTGGGGCCTGTCAGGGAGGCACTGCTTAAAGAACCGCCAAGTTGTAAAGCCACTGTTACTACCTGTGGGAGCCCAGAGAGGCACAAGTGGACCTGAGGACAAAGGACCAGAGAGGACATATTCTGAGACCCAGAACCACAAAGAAGCAAAAAGACTAGGGCTAGGATGGGGGTTGGGCTCTGGGGGTGGGAGTGGGTCCGCGAGGGATGGCAGAAGCTGAGGCTGGCATTGGAGCTTTTGGGGGAACTTCAAGAGCAAAGCCACCAGATAGGGGGTGCTCAATGCCAAGGTTGCCCTTCACCCTCCTCCAGTCTCAATAAAGATGATAATTAGTATCCTGACCACTCAATTAATTAGGCGTCATGAGCTTAATTATGACAGAGGGGGCAGTGCCATCAGCCTCCTCCGGGAGCTGAGGGTTATTGACCAGAACAGGCACATGAGGGAAGCTGTCATCACAGACCATGGGGCTAGCAGGGCTGGTGGAGGAGGGCAGGCAGCTCCTCAATCCAATGTGTGTGTGTGTGTGTGTGTGTGTGTGTGTGTGTCTGTCTGTCTGTCTGTCTGTCTGTCTGTGTCTGTCTCCGTGTGTGTGTGTGTGTGTGTGTACACATCTGTCTGTCTGTGTCTGTCTATCTGTGTATCTGTCTCTGTGTGTCTGTCTGTCTCTGTGTGTCTATGTTTGCCTCCATGTGTGTGTATGTGTCTGTCTCCGTGTGTGTTTGTGTCTGTCTGTGTTTGTCTGTCTCTATGTGTGTCTGTGTCTGTCTCCATGTGTGTGTGTGTGTGTGTGTACACACCTGTCTGTCTGTCTATCTGTGTGTATCTGTCTGTCTGTTTGTCTGTCTGTGTCTGTCTGTCTATCTGTGTATCTGTCTCTGTGTGTCTGTCTGTCTCTGTGTGTCTTGTTTGCCTCCATGTGTGTGTATGTGTTTGTCTCTGTGTGTGTCTTGTGTCTGTCTCCGTGTGTGTCTGTGTGTGCATGTGTGTGTGTGTGTGGTGTCCCCAGCCACTCTCGATATAACCTATCTAACCTCTTCTGCCTAGGAAAGCCCTCCAAAACCTAAGGACCACCCTCTTGACTCCTCTTCTTAAAGGCCCCAGCGTTTTCCATGTAGCTTTGCTGAGGACCAAGCTTCAAGCACATGAATCCATGTGGGGAACAGTAGCACGGTACATCTCACCTTCCCCATCACAATCATATTTTTCTGAGGAAAACTAGATGTCAGTTCTTCATGTCCACAGGATAGAAAGTAGGGGGCCGCCTCTGCGGTTGGGCTTGCTACATCTCAGAAAGCTGAGCCCCATGCCTTGCTTCATCACATCATGCATAGGGCACCATGGAAGGAGCAGAAGGAGCAGAAGTGGGTACCATCTTATGACCAGCTTTGCTCTTCTTTGGGTGTGTGGGAAAGGAGACTGGCTGATGATTGAACCCAAGGCTTTGCACATACAGTGGTGATGGTGATGCGGGGTGGGGAGTTAAGGAGATGGTGATAATGGTGGTAGTAATCATGGTGAAGATGACGCTGGTGGTGGTCGTGATGGTTATGGTGGTGAGGGCGGTGGTCATGGTTGTATGGTGACAGTGATGATGGGGTGGTGGTGCTGATGCAAGAGCAGAGGTGAGGGGCTTTGGGGACTGTGCAGCTGAGGCTGAAATGATGCCTTGGCAACCCACCCTGCCCTACAGAGCTCTGGCTATCCACACCCTTTGGTCTCTAGGAGTCTGTGTCTTGAACATGGGCTCAGGGTGTCAAGGCCTCCCCTCGTCCAGAGAATAGGCAGAACTCCAGTGTTCTTGGAGGATGTTTGGGAGTCAGAGGTCCTGATCACAGGCTAGATGGGTTTTTGGGCCTTCCCAGACTTTCCTGGCCTCTCCCACCCCCGAGGCTAGAAACCTCACGACAGGACACTGGCTGATCATAGAGGTCTACTTGAGCTGGCATGTTGGCACATGGGGAGGTCCCAATCCTTGGTGGCCTGTCAGTGATGAGACCCAGAGAGACCACCCAGGCAGAGAGCGGAAGTACTCATTGAAGAGGCAGGAGCCTCAGTGGAGGGCAGAAACCAGCCTCCAAGCCCACTGTAGGAACTATGGTACAAGAGCACCTTCCACACAGGAGGCCTAGAGAGAAAGTCCTCCCAGTGTGTCTACCTTGCAGGACTCATGCTGTGCCTAAAACTCCCACCTGGGCGACTTTCTTCCCTAAAGGCTAGCTGAGGCATTGGGCAGGTGTCAGTGCTTCTTCGTGTAGCTAGACTAAAGCAAACAGGCTAGCCAGGATACACCTCGAAAAGCCATAAGGGCCCTAGCACCATCTGTGACTAGGGTCCCTTTACTGTCCCTCAGCCCCAGGAGAAATCCTCAGCAGAAAGCATGCTGCTTTTCTATGCCTATAGCTCCACCCAAGCTTGAGCAGGGGGTTGGGGAGGTGCAGAGCCTGCAACCTCAGCGGAGCCAAGGAGCCAGGGCTGCGGGTGGTGGCAGGCCAGGAGTGTGGAGGCCTATGGACCTCCCTTGCCCATGGTGGGTGCTCAGAGTCACATACAATTACTCACCCAGTGTATCATAATTACCACAAATAGCCCATTAAAAGAAATTATCATCAAGATGATATTAGCAGACAGCAGGGGAAATGAAGAAAGAAAAGTGCTTATTCCCTATTGTCCCTTAATGGGGACAGGGGATGGACAGTGGGCAGCAGCCAGAGCCTTAGCACCACAGCTTGCTGGGCTCCCCCAGAGTGCATGAAGGGTGGCTTGCCTCAGGCCTGTTACAAGAACATGCTAGATCTGCTCCTCAGCCCCACATCCACTCCAAGCCTTCAGAAAACTCTGTCCTGGGCTCCTGGAACAACTTCCACGTTCTGCAAATCACAAAAACGTGGACACCCTCTAGACACAGTGGCCTGTACTCAGGCCCCACCGTCTCCCAGACGCCACTAAAAAGGTAGAGTCTGGAGGGAGGTGTGGTCTGTGGGGGAAAGGGGTAAGCTGGAAGGTGACAGAGACTCCTGAGGGTGAAGGGACAGTGAACCCAGGGCTTCAGGGCAGAATGCCAAGGCTCTGTTTGGTGGACCTCGGTGGTTTCAGCCACCAGACCCCCTCCCTCTGGCTCCTGGGGACTCCTGGGACCAAGTTTACTAAGGACAGGCAGGCAGGAGGCCCTCACTGAACACAAGGGATGTAGTGATATTCCAGACTCAGCCCCTCTTCCTCTCACCAAGGACACCAAGAGTCGTTCACCTGGGAAGAAGGGTGGACAAGCCTCCTCTGAAAGATTCCCACAGCCACGGAGAAATGACCAGCCACTGGTCACAGCGATTTCCAAGAAGCTGCCAGACAATAGGCTGGCACCTTGTTGGGGTGGCCCTACCTCAACAACACCTGGACTCCTCCAGGAAGCCATAAGGCTGTGTCTTACTTGTAACTAATTCGGGACAGCGAACCATGAACAGGTAACAGGCGGGTGATAAAATATCTACATTTGTGGGGCTGGAAAATGGCTCCACGGTTTGGAGCAAGCACATACCAGTCTTCGAGAGGATCTGAGTTTGTTTTCCAGAACCTCTGTTAGGAACTGTCAGGTGGCTCACTATTGGGAACTCCAACTTCAGAGGGTCTGCAGAACGCTTGCATGTGTGCACACACAACCCACACACAGACTTACATGCATGTACATAATTTAAAGAGTAATAAATAAATAGGTAAAAATGTTCCCTATATAGAGCAGACCAAATGGTCAGAGAAATGGAGCCTGAAAAACCAGAACACTATGGCAGCACAGGCCCTGAGACCCAGGCCCTGAGAGAGGCAAGGATGCTCAGCCCTCGCTATGCCACCCCAGAGGTCAGCAGCACTTGAGGTTGAATGAGGTCACATACATCTCCCCAAAGTTGAAGAATCTAAAAGTAGCCAAGTTATCAATAGGGGAGGGGAAAGACACAATCATAGAGCCAGAGAAAGTTTAAAGGGGAAATCTACTCACCAGCAAGATTAGAAGATAAACGATAGATAGACAGAAAGTGGGAGTGTCATTAAAATGTAGGGATGATCCAGGAGGCCCAACTTGCTGCATCTGCAGTAGAGACATCAATGTCAGGGTCTTCAAAGGGACCCTGGAGAGGGATGGTGCCAGGGCCTCCTGGCCTTGCAGGAGTGAGCCTCCACACAGACAGGCTCATCCAAATCCAGTGTGGCCAGGAGGGGGGCGGGGAAGCTCCAATTGCTGCAAATCTGGTAAAAACAAGTGGAATCAAGACCCTACTGGTGGGAGGGGTACAGAGGAAAACTGTCAGCGGGCAGACAGGTCATTTCACCAGAAGAAACAGGGAAAGCCCTCTAGGGGACAAGTCACAAGAGGGAGGAGTTCAAGGCCAGCAGAGGGTTTAGTGGGGAGCAGCTCAGCTATGGGGACCATGTTCCCAGCACTGTAGAACGGAGGGAGGTGGGTAAGTGGAAGTGGGAGGAGCCTTTGCTGGTCATCTTGGTCTTGTCTTTCTCAGGCCAGGCTCTCTAGGAGGCTCAGGAGCCAATAGTGTAAACACACGCACTGGTAAGTGTGACAGTCAGGGCAGGTGCTGGAGACCAGCAGGTGAATCAGATGACAAGAAGAGCAGAGAGAAATGATAGACGGGCTAGAAAAGGGCCCTGTAGTGCACTGTGGCCATAGGCATTCTGGACACAAGCGTGTGAGATTCGAAGCGGGCAATAAAGAGGAGGTGGGCACGGCAGGGAGGAGACCTGCTGTGTGAACTTGGAGTTGCCTGTGGCTCTCTATACCTACCTTCCCACTCAGCTTGCCTCTCTTCTAGTTCCGCTCCCCTATCCACATGTCTACCACCCATGCATTCACAAGTTCACATTCGTCCACATCCATCCATCTACCTGTCCATCTGCCCGTCCATTCATATACCCATCCATTTGTTCACCTACCCAACAATTCACCATTCTACCCATCAATACACCCATCCACCCATGCATCCACACATGCATGCATCCACACATGCATCCATACATTCACACATGCATGCACATATCCACCGACCCATTCTGAACCATCCATGCATCCCTCTATCCAGTCACCATCCTCCCCCCATCTCTGATCCACAGGCTCTAGTGCTCTTACAGTGGTTAGGAGGGTCTTGGAGGACATCTGTGGCTAGATTGTCTGGGGCTTTCTCTAAAGCAGGAAGGTCCATAGCCCGCAGCCCTCACTCAGGTGACATCTTACACACCGAGAGCCAAGCCACTCTCTCATCGTCTCAGCTGGGTTGACCCCCTACTTCTACTCTTCCTGTCCTCCAGACCTCAGTTTCAACTCCTGGATGGAACTGCGAGATCACTCACTCTTCTTTCTAAGGCCTTTCCACAAGGACTCACTCTGCAACTAAAACTTGTGGTTTCTGAGCTTCCTTGCAGCTAAGAAAGGCTACGTGGCTGACTTCTGGCCATAAGACATAGGTGGACAGGTCTTCCTTAACATATGACAGCTTCCCAGCCATTTGTTGGAAGAATAACAGGAAGTCTTTTTTGGCTAGACTGTGAATTCAAGACCATTGTAGGCTATATAAGACCATTTCTCAAAAAACCAACCAACCAACAAACAAAAAGGCAACAGTATACAAGAAGCAACAGTTTCTTTCTCCTTCCTAGAACACAGATTTAATAGCTAGAGTTGCTGCAGCTAATCTGGACCACAAGACTTGGAGGGTACAGGCCCAAGTAGAAGAAGCCTGAATGTCAGAGTGCTTCAGGAAGCAGTCATGGACCACCAGCCTCTGGATTTTCATAAGATATAAGTTCAATTTGCAATACTAAGGATGTAGTTCAATTAGTACAGGGAGAGGATGAACAAAGGCTTGGGTTCACTCCCCAACTCTAAATAAACCTGGTTTGGTTGCACACACCAGCTCTAGGGGTAGGGGTAGAGGCAGGAGGATCAGAAATTCAAGGTCATATAGAGTTCAAGGCCAGCTAGGGATACATGAGACTCTATCTCAAAAATATGTTTTGTCTGCTTTATTGAGTCTGTCCATTCAACTCTCTATTAGCTGAGTCGTTTACTGTGCATTTGCAGCTTTTTGCAGTAAAGATGTAGAAAAGCTGTGGATAGCTCAAGCCAACAGATAGATGAGGGTGTATCCCTGATTGCTCAAGGTGGAGAAGGCCATCTCTTGTCCCTTTTTCATTGTCTTCAAGAATTGGAGCTCTAAGTAGAAGGGGCCCTGAAGCCCTCCTGCATGGCTCTCTCCCCAGGGACTCTAGCCCCGGGGCTGCCTTTTCTCCAAACGCCTTTCTAGGTAAGAATAAGCAATGTGTGCTTATGGCCACCACGCAATGCATCTCCAATGTTGTCTAATGTGTCGGTATGGATTTGATGTTTAAAACATGCCAGATAGTGAATATCTCTAGGCTTTTCTTGTGAGTTCTTGTAGAGTAATTCTCTCAGAGTTCTAAAAATCATGCCTTCCTGGATGCTGATTCCCATGTGACCCCAAGTCCAGGGCTCCAGAGTGTCTTCAAACCAGCCATTCCCTCCAAAAAAAAAAAAAAAAAAAAAAACACTCTAAGAGTAGACTGTCCCCAGAACACTACTCCCAGACTGGTCAGGGCTGGGCTTTGCTGCTGGATAGGACCCACAGGGGACAGGCTCCTATTGAACGTAGCAGCTCCTGCTGCAGAGTGCAGGAAGGCAGTGATTGTACGGGCAGAGCTCAGCGTCATCCTTACTGACAGGCAGCTCCTGGGTCCCAGCACCAGAAGTCAAGCTACACTCAGGAGATAGCTGTGCTCTTAGCTCTCTCCAAGTACGCCATTCACGTGGCCAATATATCTCTTGCCATGGATTGGGGGCCACCCTGGCACAGTGGTTTTGTGTTCTCCCTTGTCGAAGCTTTTCCGAGTGCCTAAGGACTGTGGAGAGACCTTACCACGCCCCCCCCCCCCGGGGAAGGAGTGGATGGGGACAGCTCGGTGTCATTGTTGATGGGATGTGGCAGAACTGGGAGTGGGCTCAGCCTGACTGCCCAGTCGGTGAAGGTTATCTGTCCTCCTCTGCTGAGACCATCATCCCCTTGGCCCACTCAGTCCCCAAGGACACAGAGGGAAGTGGGTTCAGCTATAGTGGCTCCCATCATCCAGGGCTCAGAACGATTGGAACTACCCATCAGACGGCTAGAAGTTGCTGTGGGTGCTGAGGCTGCAGCCCCTTTCTCGCACAGCTCTGGCTGCCTTCCTAAAACTGACTGGCACAGAAGCAGGTGCCCTGCTGATGCCCAGTGAGTCACCTGAGCTGAATCCCCCTTCTTTGTCAGGCTCCCCTTTCTTCCCTTTGACTCAGTTCTTCCCTGCCCATCTCCCCTTCTTTACCCTCCTAGCCATCATTTTTCTGTCTTCTCCCTCCTAACCTTTCATCTCTCTTCTCTCTCCCATCCCTTCCTTTCTCTTCTCTAGGCCCTCCCTTGTCCCTCTTTTCCTTTCTCCCCCCTCCCCCTTTCTCCTTTTTCTACCCCTCCTTCCCTTCCTTCTCCATTCTCTTCCCGCACCCAGTCGACCCCGCTTCTGTTTCTTCCTCCCCCACCCTCTCTCCCAATCCTTTTTCTTTTCCATCCTCAGCACTTCTGCTCACTCTTGCAGCCTCACCTCTGCATCTTGGATTCCGTCCTCTGAACTAAGCCACGCCCCTCGCACTGCGCCCTGTTGGCTGTAACACTTACCTGCCGCTCTGACGTAACGGATCGGGTCGTGTGGCTACTGCTCTGCTCCAGGTCCTGGGGTAGCGCAGTCTGCATCTCACACACCAACATACACAAGATGTGCGCGCGTCTCGACATATCTGCCAAAGTCACACGCCACCTTGGTGAAGCCTAGCCTCCCCGACTCCACCCCTGCTCCAACTGTAGCAGAGGAGTAGGAGGCGCCAGACAGGCAAGACCAGGGCAACAGGCAGGGCAGAGGGTGGGCAGGGCAAAGAGAACTGCTCCTCGTGCCCAGACTGCAGCCATGATGGTCTTGCTTTAAGAAACTTAGTGATGGCCTCCACCAAGGTACAACCTATCTTTGGTTAAAGAGGTCTTGCCAGAGAATCCTGAGAACCTGGGGTGGAGCCTGGGGCAGCTGTACCATCAAAAGGGGCCCCTAAGGGATGTCTTGGAGCTACCTTGGCAGCACACTAGCCAGGTGGCATTGAGTAGCCCTTGACCGCTCCTTGCCTCAGCAAGCCCATCAGTGTAGTCAGGGCCTGCTATTCCTAGACCACTCAGGAGTCCGAGCAGCTCATGCATGTCTGGCACACTCAGAGTCCTCTACTCTCCAGCTCATCTCTAAGGACAGGTTTGGAATGAAAAGAGCTGACTGCCCTTGTGAGCCAGGGCAAGGCAACTATTGGGTGGTGCCTGGGAGTGGGAGGGGGGGTAGGTCAGGTCTCTGGTGACTTGCACCTTGACCACTGGACAGCCTTGAGGGAGGTAGGACAGATCGGTGGTAGAGTCTAGTCCTTCAGCTCCGTCAGAGGCGATGGGGAGGAATCACCGCCAGGCTAAGAGCTGATTCTAATTGTCTTCAGGACATTAGACCTTGGTGTCAATGGACGAGTGAGAGCACTGGAGTCATGGCAGCCAGCACAGAGGTGGCGGCTGCACAGGAGAAGCCAGGCTGAGGGGGGACATTACAGTTAGTGACTTAAAGCTCACATCAAGGAACGGGTCTCCAGCCTTTGCTATGGTTGTGGGTCCCCCACAACCCGCCCCTAGCATGAATCTCCCCAGCCCCAGGCTAATTGGCTGTGACAGCTCAAGCCCTCGGCAGCTGAGCAGTGTCGCTGTGAATTAGGCAGGTGCTGAGCCTGCCAGTCGCAAATTACTCTGCCTCTGCTGTGCTACGGGGCTGCTGAGCGGCTGTGAGCTCCAGGTACTATGCCTGCACCTGGGCAAGGCAGGGGTACACAGGACCAGAAGAGAGTGCAGACGCTAGTCTCCCTCCTCTCTCCTCATGTTGACCAAGGGTCTCACCTTCCCACAGCCCACTGATCCCTGACACTTCACATCTTTCTGGGGGACCCTGATGTGCCTTGCCTCCTCTCCCCTGCATCCCTGCTTCAGATTGGTTCTTACTGGCGAATGATGGCAAGGATGCACCTCTGGCTTCCCACACCCTTCAGTGAGCCCTAGAGGATACTTGGGGCTCCTAGAGTGGCCACTGGCCGCTACCACAGGACACCCTGAGACTTGGTATACCCCCTTCTGCTTACTGCAGCTCCAGGAAGCCGCCCCTTCTTTCCCACCGTCACTGACACAGTGTTGCCCGTTCCTCCTCTGGCTTCTGGACCTGCATTCTGGGTTCATACAGCCACTGGGGTGTCATACTATGAAAGCGGGGTTCATCCTCATCTATTCCTTTGTGACTGCCCATAATCTATACATCCGCCCCCCCCCC
>JADRCD010204686.1:0-26970 GCA_019843815.1 Montemys delectorum | reverse complement strand
CTTTAATTCTACTTCAGCTATCTGCTTCCTTTACTAACTCTGTGACCCTTGGGCATGGGTAGCCTCAGTGTCCTCCTCTGAAAACTAGGGATAAGAGTAGTGCCTGCCTCCCAGAACAGAGTTTGTGGATGACCCGGACTCCCGCTAACCTGGCTGGGTGAAGTGCCCGGAACTCAGCAAGGGTCAGCTGGATCTTGCTCTCATCCTTGCCCCCATCTTCCAGATGTACGAGTCTGATGGCTCCGTCATGGTTTACTGGCATGCCCTGGACTCAGGAGATGCTTCTTCAGGTACCTTCAGGAGCTCGTGGAGCAGGGTTGGAGGAGGCTGGGAGAATTCGCTGGGGCTGGAGGAAGTACTGTTTCTGAGAGCTGCTTGCTTTTGTATTCAGTACAGGCTATGTTTGCCCGAGGCGTTGCTGCCAGCGTCCACTTCATCTGTGTGGGTGAGCGGACTAGAGGCGGGGCTAGGGCCCGTACGTGAGGTACATCGTTGTGGGGTCTCAGCCACGAGGAACTTAGGAAGAGTTAGAGGGAAGCTGGGAAGGAAAGGGTATCAGGAACTCTGAAAAACACTTAGAGAAGGATAGTGAACAAGCCTGTGGGACTAATGAGTTTATTACTAAGACTTCTGGGATAGAGGGGGTGCTGGCTGTGGTGACTGGAGACCCAGAGGACTCAGGGAGCCATCAGTAAGACATTGGCTCTGGCTGCAGGAACGTGGTCCGGTCGGGTACTGGTCTTTGATATCCCGGCTAAGGGTCCCAACATTGTACTCAGTGAGGAGCTGGCTGGGCACCAGACACCAATCACAGATATTGCCTCTGAGCGTGCCCAAGGACAGGTGAGTTCACTTCCTCCAGGGGCTCTAGTAGTCTGGGAGACTTCTTCACCCTTGGGAGGCCAGGTGTGGGGATTAGCTATGCCACTAAGCAGAAGTGTGGCTTTGAGTCACCTGTACGTTCTTAGACGCAGCAACCTCAGGTCTGGAGAAAAACATACTTTCCACTACGTGGTGTTTTATACAGATCACTAACACTCTCCCAGTGCTGGTGTGAATCCAGAAGTTGGAGCCTACCATCTCCCAGACACTGCCAACACTGTAGCTTCCTTCTCTGGACTTGAGCTAGTGCCCCTATTCTGACCCAGCTCTGGGCCAGCCTTTCCAGAAAGCTGTCCCCCAATTTCAACCTCCCTCTCCCACGCCCCCACCCCCTTAGCTTCACTCGAGTAGGCTTTACCCTCATAGAAAACTCTCTTCCCCCCACTTGGATTGTGAACCCCCTGGGGACAGGGTATGGGTTTTGTCATTTGTGTCCTTCAGAGCCGCTGGTATGTCTGCCCGACACCAGGTCAGGAGGTCTAGGGACTAGTGATGACTGTGGCCCATCGCAAAACCTCCCGAAAGTCAGAACATGGTGGTTTGGGTCCTTCCACCTATCCCGAGGGACAGTTGTACATCCTCTTCTACTCCATGCTGGGGGTGGGGGAGGCAGCAACTGTGAGTGCATACAAGGAGCCTCCTGGAGAAGTGTCCATGGCGTGAGTTGGTGAAAGAGCCACACTCTTACCGTCCCCCGGCAGAAGCGAGGAGGCAGGCATAACTTCACCTCCCATCCTGCTCTGGACTCTGGGCCCCATGGACTGTAGAGGAAGAGCTGACCCTGACTTTCTCCTCAGGATGGCGTTGCAGACATGGTGACAGCAGATGACTCAGGTGTCCTGTGTGTCTGGAGGTCAGGACCTGAGTTCACCTTACTGACCCGAATACCAGGATTTGGGTAGGAGAGGCAGACGAGGGTTAAGGCCTTTGTGTGGTGACTCCAGGGTAGGGAGTGTGCTGAGGTCTGGAGAAATCAAAATTGAACATTACCCTTGCAGGGTCCCATGCCCATCTGTGCAGCTATGGCAGGGGATCGTGGCAGCAGGGTATGGAAATGGGCAAGTGTGTCTGTATGACGCCAGCACAGGGGCCCTCCACGTCCAGATCAACGCCCACGCCCGGACCATCTCTGCCCTGGACCTTGCTCCAGAGGTGGGCAAGGTCAGTGTCCTGCGTCCCTCCGTTCCTTTCCTGGTGCTTAGATACACAGCACAGGCTTGTCCCTGCACTCGGTGTAACTCCATCCCCAGGTACCTGGACTGGCACTCCAGCTTACACCCATCCTGCCGGGGCATCTGATGCCCTTCCCATCCCTCATGGTAGGGTTCTTTCTTTTAGCTACTGTCTGCAGCCGAGGACACCTTTGTGCACATCTGGAAGCTGAACAGAAACCCAGAGAGTGGCTCTATTGAGGTATGTTTGCAGATAGGTGGGAGTAGGGGACACAAGCCCAGGTGAGTGGCAGGACTGACCAGCCCTCTTTTCCCCACAGGTGGAACACTGCCATGGTGAATGTATTTCTGACACCCAGGTGTGTGGCGCTCGGTTCTGTGATCCATCGGGCAGCTCCTTTGCTGTGACAGGTTATGACCTTGCTGAGATCCTGAGATTCGGCAATGCCTGAGAGAGGGGCCACCTTCCCTTCTCCCTTGGTATTTATAAAGTATTCCCCACATCAAGCCCTTGTCAGATCACTGAGTATCACAGCCACGGCTCTCTAAACATCAGGCTCAAGGAAGGACAGAGGGGCAGCAGGTTCAGAGTGCGCAGAAGCCACTGGTCCTCAGAGACCATGTCCCCACGGACCAAGGGAAGGCATGGAGCTGTTAAATAACTTTAATGGTTCACGTAGGGGTCACAGGGAGGGGTGCTTTCCTCCCCACTCTCCAGTGCCACCCGCCCTAGAGGCTAGTTAGTGCAGGGAGGTAGGGCAGAGTTGTTCCAGTTTTCTCCCAGGAAGCGATTAGGGAGATCCTAGCCAGCTCCAGGAATGGTCCCCTCAGTACCATGGTAACCACAACTTAAGAGGGGTTTCCGTTACCCCTCCCTAGCCTTTCGTCCCAGTCCAGTGGAGGAAGATGAGTCCAAGCTGGCCAGCTGGTGCCTCACAGTGCTGGACCTAGAGCCCAGTTGTCCTTGGGTCATATTCTTTCTTGGCCAGATCCTGTTGCTGGTACCTCTCACACTGGGGACTGGAGCCATGTGCTGAGCTGACTTTTGCTGTAGAAACCTCTGGATTGTGGGGATCGCTGCGGGGGAAGGGGTGCAACGGAGCGAGAAGGCCCAAGGGAGTGGTCTGCAGGGGCAGCATCCAGGGAAAAGGTTCGGGGTCTTCCCCAAGACAGGGGTTGCGTCCAGGCTGGGACTGGGGCCACTGAGGCAGGCGAGCAGGAGCTAGGCAAGGCAGGCTGGTCTGTAAACATTGCTAGCCAGGGTGGGGGCGGCTCCAGCCTTGTGCCCTCCCGCTGGGCCAGGATGTCTGTCACAGCTGCGATGTCATCTATCGGCTCAATGGCTGTGGCAGCAGGGAGGGGGTAAGGGGAGGGGGCTAGTCAGAGCTCAAGCCCTGGCCTGCTCAGCCCTGACTGTCACCTGTCACTGTAATAGGAAGAAAGCAAGGCCCGAATCTCGGCGGAGATGGCATTATTCTGCAGGAGCAGCCCCTCACTGGGACCTCCCGAGGCCACAGGTTCTGATAAGACAGTGACATTATGGGGGGAGGGGTAGCAGAAGTGGGTAAAGAAACCAAGAAAAAAAGGAGAGAAAGCAGTGCCGGGCAAGTGAGGTCAGAAGAAGAGACAGGAGTCCACATGCATGAAGGGAAACAGAAAAGAAGGATTAGGACAGACGGCAGGAAATGACTCTGCTCTTTGGGGTTTGTTTTGAACTCGGGTAGAAGTGGTTTTTAAGAATTGGAGAGAAAGGGGGAACATAGTAGGGCTAAGTGGGCCCTGGACCCCATGGTGTGCCTTGTCCCTGGTTCTATTACCCAGGATCCCTTGAGGTCCCAACTCAACTTTCCATCAGCCTCCCACTGACCCTCCTCTCACTTACCCATCTCGTGGTATAAGGACCCCTGCTTGGACAGGGCTTGGGGTGGTTTCCGGGGCGCAGGAGTTTCGATCTTCATGACTTCATCACAACAGTGCTTCCACTGGCCTGCAAAGAGGGGAGGGCAGAGGAGGGGAGAGGAGGGGACCCATGCAGGAGCTGTCACATTGCCCTGCTGTCCCGCAGCACTCAAGCCCTCCCAGAGGTTCCGCCCAGCTCTTTCTCTTACTCATGTCAAAGAAGAGCTGCCACAGTGCCTCCATCCAGTTCTGCAGGGCTTCTCTGCTCTCCAGCTGGAGGGTGTTTGTCACCTTGTCATCTCCATACCGGTTGCTGATGCTGAGGGTGAAAGGCCACTCTGGGGCCTGCTCCAACTCCCCTGCCCGGACCCTAGTCTCCTGCAGGGGAAAGCAAGGCGCTGCCTTCACCTCTGCCCATCACCCCGGCCTAGAAGTGCTTTTGGGGTTTCTGCTGGGCCTTCATTTGTCTCCTGCTAACTCTAGTGTGTGTGTGTGTGGGGGGGGGTAGGGCAGCAAGGATGGTGGGGATAAGGGGCCTGTGCTGAGACAGGAAAGGGAGACAGAGCAAGGCAGGGAAGGTGCAGAGGTGGGCAAGAACACCAAGGTCCAGGTTCAAGTTGTCCACCCAGTACATCCAAAGCACAGGCAGGGGTCTGAGGTGCAGTGCTGTGGTGGGTCACTTGCCTAAAACACACGAGTCTCTCGATCTGACCCCAGCACTAGACAAAGCAAAACAGACACATAGAAAAGCAAGACTATGGCTGGAGAGCAGAGCAGCCCACTTGCACGTTTGGGGAGACAAGCAGCAAGTTACTAGAAGCTAGAAACTGGAAACAGACCTGGAGGAAAAACTGCCTGACCCAACAAAAAAGCCTCTGGGGTTCAGAAGGGGCTGCGGAGGAAGACGTGGGGAGGAGGTCCCTCTGCATCCAGGCCCCGAGGTGGAGCTTCACGGTCTTAGGAACAGAGCCCGCCCTTCTTGTCTCTGAGGCCTAGGCCCAACCCTCCAGAGCCTGAGCCCAGGTACCAGGTGGCCTCATTACAGAGGGACCAGTCACCTTGTTGATGACGATAGTGAACAGTGGTTCTTGCCCAGTATCTGCATCCTCAGCTCTCCAGTAACAAAAGAGGTTTGTGCCTTTCAGGACTCCATGCACAAGTGTCCCGTTCTGCAGCTCCCCGGCTTGCTGTGTAAACAACTTGGTGTTTTGGGGAGTCTAGCCTCCCCACCTGGGCACTGATCCCCCTCCCAGTCCCCCACTGATCCCATCCCCCAATACTCACCCTACTGTCTTCCCATCCCACTTTGTCCCCACCCACATCTAGATTTTTTAGGTTGTCCATCTATGTCCATGCCCCCTCCACTCCCTTAGGACCCCTCACCTGCACCCTGAGGGTACCACTTGCAGTGGGCTGAGTCATGCAGAGAGGCTGAGCCGCCAGGCGACAACACACGCTACCATAAAGGGGCAGCCAGACAGGGTTCTCCTCTGGGGGAGGAGGAAGTACCAGGTGAGGACGGGAAATGAGATGGGGACTACCCCATGACCCCTTCCATCAGTGTCAGTGTCCCGGACACACAGGCAGACAGACAGACAGACAGATGCTGGTGCACACACACACACACATACACACACACATACCATGACTGGCGAGAGTGAGGTCATGTGTACGGAATCCATCTTGCACTGCTGCTAGGGTAAGTGTGGTGTGGGCTAAGAGGTGGTATCGAGGACCTCTGGAAGGAGAAGGGACAACAGTGGAGTGGCGTGTGTGGCAGGAAAGTGCTGCAAGGCTGACTCGGGGCTGTCCCATTGCCAGGCTACTATGGAAAACTAGCTTGCCTCCTGTTTCCTGGCCTCCTGTTAGGCATCTGAACCTTCCTTTATACATCCTACACATTATCCCAATGAAACTCTGGCAGTTCTGTGAGGGTGGGTGTTCTTCAGTCCATAGATGAAGCAGCTTCAGCTTCCTCTAGATCCTAGGTGACTTGACTGTAGGCTCTGCCACAGAGCATGCCCCAACTCAGAGCACGGCTGTTTATACATCAATGTCTAGCTTTTGGCATGATTATAAGGCGGTGGCACAAGTGTGCATATATATGTGGAGGTCAGAATGATACTGGGTGTCCTCTTTAATTGCTCTTGGGAAGGCAGGATCTCTCACTGAACTCAGAGCTTGCCAATTCAACTAGTCTAGCTAGCCAGCTTACCCTAGGGGGTCACCTGTCTCTCCTTCCAAGTGAGTCTGGAGGAATAGAACTCCAGCCCCCATGCTTGCCCAGTAAGTGCTTTATCCACTGAGCCCTTTTCCCATCCCTGCTTTTGGTGTTCTGAGACAGGGTTTTATGTATGCCATGCTGGCCATAAACTCACCATGCAGCCGTGGATGTGTTTGAACATATGATCCTCCTGCCTCTACCTCCCAAGGGATGGAATAACAGGTGTGTACCACCCCACCCAAGGCTTCAAGTTTGCTAGGCAAGCTTTACCAACTTAGCTACAATCCCCAGTTCTAGAAGATGTTTTTCCGGCTGCTAAACAGGTAAAATCCCAAAACCTGGTTTTCCCTGCTCCACTGTCAGGCTTGTAGACTAACTTAGGCCTAACTCTAGGGTTAGCCAGAATGCCTGCTCATTCAACATGAAGTGGTCACCAGTGGAGAGCTGAAGGAAGGTAGTGGCTAAGAGAGGGTCTTACCCCACAGCTGGGGTAGGCAGCAGGATGGGACTGTTCCCAGAGCCTCCAGCGTTGTCCAGTGATGCCCTGACACGTTTCCCGGAGGAACGGCCCAGAGAGCTACTGAGTTTCGTGGCAAGCCTCTTAGGGGCACCAGCTAGGGCTCCCTCCTCTTCCACACAGGCCCCATACAGCTCCAGCCGCAGTTCAAAGTCAGGTCTGACCTCAGCACTACACAGGTGTGGGAGAGGGGGTGGGGTAGTCAGTGGGAGGCTCAGGAGGACATCGGGTAAAGAAGGGCATAAGTACTGGACAACTCCCCAGGGAAGCCCACGGGCCATCTCCCTCTCCCTCTCCACCTTCACCCCCACCCCCAACTCCAGAGGAACCCCATAGGAGCTGGAAAAAGAAGGGAGCCACAGGCAAAAGCACTCACAAAAGCACATTGTTCTGAAAGGAGATGTCTGTGAGGGTCCTGTCCACTAAGACCATCTCTGTGTCCTGAATCTGCTCCCCCAGCTGCAGCAGCAGGAACACAGCCCAGCGGTGCAGGTCTGGGAGGAAAAAAGAGAGAGAAGAAGAAAAAGAAAGAAAAAAAAATCTTAACATTTCCTACAAGTGCCTCCACCTCGGGGAACACTCTTGAATTTGTCCCAGTTTGTGACGCTCACCGCCCTTGTTCTTGAAATACTCTGTGTCTTTCCACATGAGTGGGATCCGGAGGTCTAAGGGGCAGAGGGGAAGGAAGAGGGGTTAGAAGCAGGCAGGGTGTGGTGGGGTGGGGTGAGGGATGCCAGCAGCTGGGGCAGCTGTGTGCTTACCTGAGATACAGAGCCGGCCACTGCAAGGGGAGCGCTGAGCGGACGGCACACTGTCAGAAGGTCTGTGGGTAGATCACAGAGTTCCTGGCCTGGTCTCCACATACTCCTCCCCTTAATTCTGACTCCTTAGCCTCCCTGATCCCTACTCTGGCTGGCATGGCAGAGCCAAGGACTGGAGGAGCCATTGAGGAAGCTCAGCGGCTTCTAGTCTTGGGAACATTTGAGCAGTGTTAGCACACAGGTATAGCATACAAGCTTAGGCTCCACCCCTTCACCCCCAGCATTGTTCCCAACCATCCAGACTGCTGCCAGGGACAAGTTGGACTTTGAGGGGGACAGGCATCACCAGAGATTCCCTTTCAAGTCCTCACCACCACCATTAAACTGTGGGCTTGGAGGGGTTGGCAGGTCACTTGTTCCCACCACAGGGTCTCCCTATGCAGCTCAGGCTGACCTCAAACTCAGCAGTCCTCCTGCCTCTGCCTCCCACATGCTGGAATGACAGGCATAAACTGCCATGCCCAGCTTTTATAGTCTTCGATGTGACTACACAACCTAGCATGAATAGTGATGTGTTTAGCCGCTATGGAATTAGACGGACTTCACATTTCCACTGTGAGAGCTGTGTGGCCTCTCTGCCCATGGCTCCCTGCGAGCTGCCCCCTGCCTCCTTGGCCTCTTGTTAAATGAAGCAACAGTGGAATGAGTTTTCTCCTGTAGGTTTCCTAGGGAGCCCCTAGTAACCTCTCCCTCTGCTCCTCCCCGCCAGTGAGGGACCGGGACCCTCTTTTCATGCAGCCTTGAGGAGGGAAGCAGTTCTCCAGGTATCTCGTTTACCACAATTGGCCAGTCTTCAGAGGGCTCAGTGTACCAAGTATTTTCTCTCTAGCATTTTTACTTGACTCTGGCTGTCTCACTGCTGACCTGTCCGACTGCCAGAGCGCACGGCCGCATGGGTGCAGTATGGGTCCCAATCTGAGACCAAGCTCTTTTGGAATGCACCGTCTAAGGTCTATGAATGGGAAGTCTTCCTCTAAGTGAGTTTTAATTATTCACTTGCCCAACTCCTGCCTCTGGTGGTGAACCCCAGGCACAACAAAGCTCTTATCAACTTGTGGTTAAGTTGGCCATTCAACAAATTGGCCATTTGGTGAACTAGCCCTGAGAAAATTAGTTTTCCAGAAATCAACCAGCCAAGGGCAGGCCTAGACAAATGAGCAGTTTTGCACTGCTTGTGGTTCAGACTGCCAACTTCCATTGGCTATCCTGGGTTTCCCGAGTCCAGTCCCAGCCACTCTGGATGACCCACACAGTAAAACACCAAGATGTCTTTCATGGCCAGGACAGGTGTTTGTGAGGAGGTCTCCGTCAGATTGGCCTGAGCTTCAAACACTCCTCACAGGCACACATGCTCCTTATCACTTTTTATCACAAATAAAGCTTCCCTCCCTCAGACAGCTCCCCTCCCATGCTCACCGCCGGCCTGTCTTCCCCAGCACCTGGGCCTCCTTTCGCCGCTGCAGCTCTCCCATATAGCTGAGAATACGACTGTTGCACACCAGCAGGCTCTTGGTGGCCTCCAGAGCCTGCTCTCGCTGGGAGCAAGCCGCCAGCAGCTTGCAGGCCCCTTCCCTCATCCGGATCTCATGATCTAGCTTCCTCTGCAACTCTGTGTCCTAACCAGAATCATGGGAGGGGGAAGAGGAAATGGCAGTCAGGGAGTGTGCTGAGGCAGCTCCCCTCCCCACCCCAGTCCCAAGCTGGGGGTGTGTAGGGTGTGTGTGTGTGACAGGGCACAACTCGACAGACAACGTTTCAGCAAAATGAAGAACAAGCCTGTTGTCTCACCCACCATTGCTCAAGACAGCCAGAAAAGCTTTGCAAAATGAGATATTCCCATGTATTTGATGGCGAAGAGTATAAATTCTGTCTGCCTCTTCCATCACAATTAGAGAAGTCCAAAAAAGCTACAAATTCATATATCCTTTGACCTACCTATCCAATACTCAAGTGTTTAGTGCAATTACACACGTAACTGCCAAGCCACATGCACAAAAACTTTCAGTTGGCACTTTTATTTGTGTGTGTATCACATATGAGAGTAATGCCCACAGAGGCCAGAAGAAGGCATCAGATGCCCTGGAGCTAGAGCTACAAGCCATCTCACATGAGTGCCGGGAACTGAGAATGATTCTCTGGAAGAGCAACAATTGTTGTTTATCACTGAGTCATCTCTCCAGGCCCAGGCATTGTTTTAAACACCCAAACTAGAAGCCTGTCAGTAAGGTAGCAGTTCAGTGAGTCGTAGGCGTGTTTAGATGTGACTCTCTAGAAAATATAGCGCAAGAATAGAAAGCAAAACATCATACATCAAGTTGGGCATGGCAGTGCACATCTGTAATCCAGCACTTGGGAGGTAGAGGCAGGAGGATCACGAGTTTAAGACCATCAGATACATGGCAAATTAGACAAGCCTAGGATACATGGGACTCTCTCAAAAACAACATACACATTTATAATTGGTTTTATATATGTGCTATATATGCACATACATGTATAATATATATACCATATATTTGTACATGCACATGTATGTACATTTACATATTTGTGTAATTGTGATTACAGAGGTCAGGAATGTGGGCTCAGTCAAGGTACTTACCACCACCCCCCACCACCCCCCCAGCCCCCCGCACAGAACCTTTCCCACACCTCAAATAGCATACCTACCACCTCTGGCTCCCTGGGAAAGGTAGTCAGGGGTAAGAGAAAGTAGTTGATCTAGGTTTGAGGGGCTGGACAGGCATGGAAGGTCAGGGGAGAGGCTCTGAGAGAGGATTCAGGCGTAGTCACTTGGAAAAGACTCATCTTAGAGCTTAAAAGGCAATTAGCATTGGACTGGGGCTGGGCATGCAGGAAGCTCTGGGTTTGATTCCCCAGCAATGCATAAACCAGACAGTGGAGGCAGGAGAATCAGGATGTTCAAGGTCACCCCCAGCAACGTACTAGTGAGTTTGAGGCCAACCAGAGCTATATGAAACCTTGTTTCAAAACAGTAAAAGAGAGGGCTGTAAAGATGGCTCAGTGGTTAAGAGCACTGACTGCTCTTCCAGAGATCCTGAGTTCAATTCCCAGCAACCACATGGTGGCTCACAACCATCTGTAATGGGATCTGATGCCCTCTTCTGATGTGTCTGAAGACAGCGACAGTATAACTCACATACATAAATAAATCTTTAAAAAAAAAAAAAGAAAGAAAGAAACTAAAAGAAAACATAAAAAGCTCTAGGCTGTCAAGCATGGTGGTGCATGCCCATAATCTCAGCACTCAAAAAGCAGAGGCAGGGGAATTGCCCATGAGTTCCAAGCTAGCCTAGGCTACATATCCAGCTTGTTTATGGTTCCTTCCTCCAAGGACTATTTCCTAGGTCATTGTACTAGATCAGATCTTCACCCCAGCACCTCCCACACGATTCTCTTCCAAAACAGGCCAACTCAGTCTCCAAACTCCCACCCCCTGCCACCTACATGGCAGCTCCTAAATGCATGGGGCATTTCGTTCCACTTTCAAGATCTTTGGATTTCCAACTTATAAAATGGAGATGAAGAGCTGGGAAGACAGCTCAGTAGGTTAGGTGCCTGCTATACAAATAAGAGGCTCTGAGTTCAAATCCCCAGTACCTATGTGAAAGCCAGGCATGACACATTGCTGGCCTCTAGCCCCAGTGCTGGAGAGCGAAGTAGGCAGCGATCCCTGATGGCCAGCTAGTCTAGCCAAAACTTTGCACCAGGTTTAGTGAGAGACTTTGTCTCAAAAGAGAAGGAAGAGGGGCAGTGAAATGATTCAGTGGATAAAGACAACTGCTACCAAGCCTGAGGATCTGAGTTCTAGCTGTGGGTTCTACACGGTGGAAGAGACAACCAACCCCACAAATTCTCCTCTGACCTCCACATTGTGCTGTGGCATGTACCCTCTGTGATACAGAAACACACACACACACACACACACACACACACACTAACATAAAAGGACAGGCTTGGTATGACATGCCTATAATCCTAACACTGAGAGGTAGAGGCAGCCCCTCCCCACCCTAGATAGAGGAAGATGCATAACGTAAACCTCTGGTCTACGCCCACTTAGAGCAAGTATGCACACCTGCACACAATCCATCCATCACAGACACACAAAACAGGGTGGAAAATAGCCGTGGCATCCTAGTGTGGAAAGACTCCCCGTGAGACTCAAGCTCAATGCTTGGTACGGAGTATTCAGCACCCGGCAGGGGCACGGGCTTTCTCAAGGAGGCTGCGTGCGTCCCTCTATAGGCCTGTTCACCATCGAGCGAGCACTGGAGGGTGCTGCCCGAGCGAGGCTCCATACTGAAGCCCCAGTCGGGCGATGAATGCGCAGAGATGAATGGCTACTCCGTAAGTGCTTCGTCACGGCATAAAAACCCAGGGAACAGCCTCCGCTGGCTTCTGCTGAGGTGACAGGGAGCAGGCTCCAGAGCAGAGGTGCAAAACATCGGTGCAGGAAGCCAGGCAAGCGTGGGCATGCAGTTGGAAGAGCAGAGCTGTGACTACACAAACCTGTCCATTCTGTCACACTGGCTCTCCTTCATGTGCTCTGCTCTGCTCTGCTCTGTCTCTGGTGTCCAATCGTACTAACAGCTTGAATTCTTTCTCACCAAAATCTGGTTTAGCCTGCTACCTCTTCCTACCGTATCTTTTTTTTGGGGGTAGGGGTGGGGGGAGGAAGGGGGTGCTGTGCTAGGCCAGACTTTATCACAAATCACTCTAGTACCATGTGCCTTTTCCCCCAAAACCCTCTCCACCAGGAAGCCCTCCCAAACTACTTTCTACTCCCAGCCATGCGTTGTATGCACCAGGGTCCTGTCATTGTTCGGCCAGCTGCTTGCCTACCCCGCCCCAACTCTGCACCCAGTTCCTGTTCAGTAGTCCCAAATGAATGAGATCAAGGATACGACCTCATGCTCGCTCCTGGCTACCTAAGCCCCCTTAGGGCCAAGCACTCACCGATCCTTCCCTAGCCTTGTCCATTGCGCTTGCAGCTAGCGCGGGGTCACAGGTCGCAGAAACCCGGGGGGAACAGCGTGGCCGGAGGTTACCGCGTGGGAATTGAAGGATCCCGAGCGTCGGCGCTACCGCACCGCCTGGGTCCGCTGCGCCCGGGGGCGCCGGTGACATCAGCTCCCAATTGCCGCGAGAGGCACCGAGGGCGCCAGGCGCGGGCGGTCCCTACAGGCGCTGCGATGCCTGCGTCTCTACCACCAGGACCTGTCGCCGAGGGACGTGGCTGCATGGAGCGCCTGGGCCGCCCCAGAGGCCTCTCCCGAGCGCGCTTCTCTCTCCAAGGTGACCCTTACCAGAAGCAGGGTGTGGTAAGAAGTGAGGTCGCTACATCCAGCACGGGCCAGCAAAACTGGACCTGGAGGGAGCTAGCCGCCTTCCCTATGTGCTTCCGAATCCTCTCTAGGCCAGCCAGCCCCCAAGATTGCTAGAGAAAGGGCTCCCACCTTTCCAGGTGGAGAACTGGGTTCTTGGGCTTTGCATCTCTCTCCACACCCATTAGCACAGGAATACGCCCTCGCTTCCTCTCCACCATCATCGCCACCACCACTACTACCATCCTCCACCCCCCCACCGCCACCTCCCACCTTCCCCCCCCCTCCACCCGCACGCCCTCCCCAAATGGATGCCATTCCCCCAGGATGGGAAAGATCCCAGTACTGAGCATCCTCAGACCTGGGTCAGATCTCCAGGGATGACAGAGAATGAGTCACAGTCTCCCAAGACGATGCACTCCTCTCCCACGCTGCCCCTGACTTCCTGCCCTGCTTCCCATCACCTTCTGTTCCCTTCAGAATTCCCACAGCTAAGTTCAAACCCTGGTTTAGGGACTTGGCAGGCTGGGACCTTTTGTCTCTGGAGCTTCCGTCGTAGACCTTGGAGTAGTTGGCAATCTTCACGTTATGTGAGGGTTTAATAAGAAAAAAACTATAACTCTACCTGGGCCTGGCACATGTTCAGGCTTTGCTCTTGGGATGGAGTTCAGTTGGTAGATGGCTCGCCTAGCATCCTGAGCACCCCACTGACCCGAAGTAATGCTAGCACTTGAGACACAAGTTCAACGTCATCCTCAGCTACACAGCCTGGGCTACCTGAGAAGTTATTACAACAAAACACAGAACAAAATGGGCAGGCAAGATGTCTCAATGGGCAAAGCTGTTTGCTGCCAAGCTTGAGGACCTGAGTTCAATCCTTAAATCCCACCATGGGAATCAATTCCCCCAAACTGTCCTCTGACAGTTTGATGGTACCATACATCATCTCCACAGCCACTGCTAACAACCCCCCGCCGCCACCACCGCTGCCACCACCACTGCATACAGATTTTTTGTTTGTTTGTTTGTTTTTTGTTTTTTTCTCTGTGTAGTCCTGGCTGTCCTGGAACTCACTCTGTAGACCAGGCTGGCCTCGAACTCAGAAATCCGTCTGCCTCTACCTCCCAAGTGCTGGGATGAAAGGCGTGCGCCACCACCGCCCGGCTCAGATTTTTTAATTAAATAAAAATAAGCTCTCACTCTCATTTCTCCTGTATGTGCAGTTTAGGATGCCTCCTCCGAAAAGTCTTTCTGGGTTTACCCTCCAGAACTAACTATCCTGCCAACTCCTGAAATATCAATGGATCTGTCTTTTTGAGGACAAGATGAACCAGGGAGGAGGAGGTTTAAGGAAACTTAATCGAAGTAAAAACCAACTCCTTCGTCTGTTCCAGATGTTGGGCAGACCTCCCGTGGAGAAGAATGACAGTGTGGGTTGGGGGAGGGGTGTGCAGGATGCAGAATTTAAACATTGGCATACCTTGACCAATTCTGTTGACAGAAGCAGCATCTGGCAGTCGGGTGTGGAGAGAGAAACTGAAAAACTAACTGGCTCCCCACCACCTTAATTAACTAAAAGTAATTATAATATAAATTATACAAGGAGTAGCAGGAGAAATGAAGGCCAGACAGACAGAAAAGAGGTTTTGAACATTTTTCTTAGTTTTTTTTTTGTTTGTTTGTTTGTTTGTTTTGTTTTCAATTTGGGATAGTCTCCTTCTATAACCCTTGAGCTTACAATGCTCTGTCTTCAGCCTCCTGGGTGCTGGGATTATAGGCATGTGCCCTCATGCCAAGCCTCACCCAGTAAATAGGTCCTCTTTTGTGCAATAGCACAAGAAAATTAGGCAAAGTCAGAAACCCAAAGAAGTCCACTTGGTGCCTTTCTACAAAATAGACAAGAAAACTGAAGTGCATCCTCCTGGTGTCTCTGAAGGCGGACACGGATGGTTTCCTACCACTGGCCGGCACCATGTGAAATGTACGCTTGAAATGCACGCCAAGGCTGTGCTAGAAAGGATCCTGCGGCTATAACTGGGTTAGGCCTCAACTGGCTAACATTATCCATTGATCCAGAGGTAGGGCAGGGGCTGGATGAGCAGCACTTGTGCAGGAAGTTACCCTTCCTGATACACTCTGCATCTCTGCCTCTGCGGCCTCCAGTCCCATTAAAGTCCAGGCAGTCACCTCCACCACCCAGCAAAGGGCCACACATCACCAGGGGCTGCGCCACACGCCTGCACCCATCTATTCTGGAATTTCTGGCTGCTTTACTTGTCATATCTAACCCATCAGCCAGCCTGTCACATCTCCCACCATCACTTGGAATCCCTTCCATGAACTCTGTAATCTACACCCCAGATTCAGTCTCCTATGGTAATATGTGAGCGTCCACTGGGAAAACTTCTTGACTCTGCTGACCTTTCTTCCCCAGCCCTTACCACCACCAAATTGATCCTTCACAACAATCACCATCTTAAAACGGAAGGTAGAAGGTGGTCTGGTGGCATGCACCTTTCATTCCAGCGCTAAGGAGACAGAGGCAGATGGATCGCTGTGAGTTAAAAGTGAGCCTGGCCTACAGAGCCATTTCTAGGTCCACCACGGCTACATAGAGGACCCTATCTTGAACATAAACAACTGCAAGGAATTCAAGGATCAGATTGGGTCCCCAGCATGAGCTTGGTGATACACTCCTGGAATCCCAGCACTCAGGAGTTAGAGACAGGAAGATCAGAAGTTCCAGGTCATCCTTGGCTACATCGAGAGTCTGAGGCCAGTTTAGGATGACAAACTATGTAAGCTATGAAATCCCATCCAGGGTACGATCTGAGTCTTACAGCCTTTCCTCCCAGCATTGGTCTACCTCTGGTCCACCATCTCTACGCCAACAACAAACTCCAGTCCCACTGGCCGCTCCCCAGCAAATATGCCCCCCTCATCTTTATCAAGGACTCTCTACCCTGGCTATGCCATCTTTCCGGAAAGCCTTCCTGCAACCTTCAGAACCCCAGGCCCTTCCAGATCGTCGAACGTTGCCTTCTGCCTGATTGCTATTGTACCCCATCTTTATAATATTTTCCTTAAGTGGCGCCACTCACACAGTTACCATTTGTTCCCTCATAAGAAGGGGCATTTCCTGCCTTCTCCAGATGGATTCCCATGGCCTAGAAAGAAGCTCAGCAGATAGAATGAGACAGGTATAGGGGCTATTTGATCTAAACATGTGCCTGTGATTCCCAGCTCTTGGGAGGTGGCAGTAGGGAGATCAGGAGTTCAAGGTCATCCTCAACCACATAGTGAATTCAGAGAGCCTGTCTTAAGGGGGGAAAAATGAAAAAGCAGCAGGCCAGTGAGATGGATCAGCAGGTAAAAGGGGATTGCCCTCAATTCCAAGGACCTGAGTTCAATCTCAGAGCCCACATGGTGGAAGGAAAGAACAAAATCCCGAAAAATGCCAAAAGTTATCCTCTGATCAACGCACACACACACACACACACACACACACACACACACACACTATGGAATTCATACACATGCACACATATGTAATAAAAGCAACAAGAAAACCAAAAGAGAATAAATGAACGAGTGAGACATAATGGCTCCAATCTGTAATCTCAACACTCAGAAGGCTAAGGCAGGAGGATTGCCATAAGCTTCACACCAGCCTAGACCACATAGTGACTTCAGTAGCTAGGTGGACTACAAAATGAGATCCTGTCTAAAGACGATTGGAAAAGGGGTGAGAAAGGATGGAAGAGAAAGTGAAAAGAAAAAGAATAAATGTACAAGTAGTGTCCCAGCCTGTCTTGGAAGCTGACCTCTGACCTCACATCTTCATGGTGGCACACTACTTCCTTTAACTTTTCTTCGGAGTGCTTCATCTACAAACCTCCTTCATACTGAAATCTCTTCATTCTGTCTCAAAAATCAGCCTTTGTCCCCAGAACAAACACCCACACCTATTCATAATAGCAAAGACCCTGCTGTCAACATGTGGTTTTGTTGTTGTTGTTTAGACCAGGCTGGCCTGGAACTCACTCTTGCTTCTACTTTGCAAGTGCTAGAATTACATGCATGTGCCTTGCACCCAGATCGTGCAATGCCCAAGCTGCTAGTAAAACCCAGAACTTTGTCCGTGCCAAATAGGCACTCTACCAACGGAGCCACATCCTAAGCCCTTCATAATGTTCATTCTGGTCAGCAGAAGTGGGGCTGGATCCCCAAACATATCCAACACATGGTATACAAAACCACCTGCGGTCCCGCCTATCCCGGCTGTGGGCGGGCCCTACTGGGCCCTGCCCCCCTCCCTCAGTAGCCCCATTAAAGGCTGAGACAGCACAGAAAGCATGTTGTCCAGGGGTCGGGGGCATTACCTCCAGGCTGAGTGCCATCTGCCGGATGTAGAGCATATTGAGGTCTTCCAGGATGTGCAATCTGTCCTGCATCTCTGTGTCCCCTAAAGCCCCTGCCCTTGCTGCCCAGAGAGAGGCCAGGTAGGCACCACGCTGTCCCACAGTTCCTCCTCCCACTGCTCCCCGGGGCTTGAGAGAGGTATCCAGCTCTAGGACAGAATGCAGCGTCTGTCCCTGTCCCTCTGAAGTCCTGTTAGACCCCTCTGGCTTCTGTGACAAAATTTTCTCTCCTAGTGCTGTTCCAAGGCCTTGGTAGGAGCCAAGCAGAAGAGGAAAGAAAGTGAGGTAAGAATGAGCAGGGGTTCCTGGGAGGAGAGGCCAGCTGCAGGCAGAGGGGACTCTGGGCACAGAGTGTCCAGCCTGGAGTTGGTGGCAGCTGTTCTCCCAGCTGTGGAAGAAAAAGGCCCTTTCATTCCCATTTTGGCCCCTCCCCCGCTCCCGCCCACATCCCTGGCCGGGCCGATTGAGAATGTGCGTGCTGCGAGGGTAGTGAGGGGCAGGCACAGCTGGAAGGGGGCAGGGAAGGGACGCCTCCTGCTGATTCTACGGAATCCTGAGGCTTGTCGGGAGATCAGAACCGACCGGGGGAGTTCTGGCTTAGTTTGAGAAAGTTAGCGACTTGAAGTGAGGACTTGAGGAGACTTGAGCCCAGGGAATGGGACAAAGGGGTGAGTCTATAATGCAGCCCAGCCCTCAGGGTCACCCCTTCCAATGCCGGCCCCCATCCAGCACGCCCCACCCTGGACTCACAATTACCTCGCTTTTCCAGTAGAAGGGAGGAGAGAGAAAGGGAGAAAGTCAGGGGTGTGCCTGGCTGTTGCTGGCCCTGATCCCCTCTCCGGGCCCCTTCCCTTCCAGACAGGAAACCAGCCCCGAGTCCCAGCCAGCTGCAGGGCTGTCCCCCACCCCCATACCCCGGGACCGTGGAGTCACACTCAGCCCGGCGGCAGGCCTGTCCCTGCGGCTCCGCCCCGACTCCTCAGCTATGGCCCCCAAGGCCTGGCATATCCTAGCGAGGCTCTGGGGCACAGGCCCTCCTTCAGGTCCCCAACCTCGCCCCTGGCTTCCCGACGCTGGCCACGCGCGGGTTCCTTGGGTCTAAGTTGCTGGGGCGGGAGGATGACAAAAGCCCTCCACTCGCTTCTGACTCAGAGAAAGCCTGGGACAGCGGGACACGGGTGTGAAAAGAACCTTTGTTCTCTGGGCAGCCGAGAGGGAAAGGGCAAAAGCCAGGCCTGGAATCCTAGGCGGGAGGGAGGGGGTGCGCTGCTGGAAGAACTACCACGCTTAACCCTTCCCAGGCCAGTGAGGGATGCAGACTTTAAACCGGGACCTCCTTGAACATGTAGGAGGATGACCTTGGGGACATACGTCCCTTTGGGGTGGCTAAGCCCCTCTCATTCCTGGCTCAGCCAAGTGCCTCCAGTGCCTCTCCAGTTTAGGGCATAGGGCTCAGAACGTGCTGACAGGGATACTCTAGTGGTGATGATGGTGGTGGTGGTGGTGGTGGTGGTGGTGGTGGTGGTGGTGGTGGTGGTGGTTGGTGGTGGTCGGTGGTTGTTGGTGGTGTGGTGACTCAGGCTAGAGACTCCTCTTAGGCCCAGGAAGGGAGGTGGAAAGTTGGGTGTGGCAAAACACTCCAGAGTTCACACACACACACACACACACACACACACACACACACCACACACACACACACACACACACACACACACACACACTCAGGGGGAAAAGACCTGTTACCCTTCAGGAGTGACAGGGCATTGGGAGGGCTTCAGACAAGTTACAGAACTGCGGAGACAACGGAGGCTGGCCTAGGGGGTCCGCACAGAGCGTGGGGTGCTATTGGCAGCGGATAACTAGCTGGAAACCAAGACTAAAGTTCAAGTATTGGAGGATGCCTGGCTGCCCAACGTCCTTGGCCCAGGATACTTGAAGGACCTGGGTTTAGGCATAGTTCTAGAATCTAGAACCCCTCATGCTGAGACTAATCGGGAGTTTTTAAGGCAGAGGCAAACGACCTCCACCAGGCAATGCATGGCTTGCACAGATCAAATAGACCCGCGCCCTGTCCACACCTGGATTTCCAAGTCAACAACTTGAGCTAGAATAGACCCAGATCACGGCCGCGCCCAGGAGGCAGGGTGGCCAGGGCTACCTGCCAGGGCTGGGAGGGGAAGGCAGGGACCCGGCCTCTCACCTCCGGCGGGTCGCTGAAGACACTAAGTCGGAAGCGGCCGCGTTTGAACTCCATCTCCAGGGCGGAGCCCCTGGCCACTGTGACCCGGCTCCGATGGTTTCGAGAGAACATGCTGGCAGCCCCTTGCTCAGTGTGTTCCCTGCACTCCTGGGATCAGTCTCTCGCGGGGTTGGGCTCCGGTCCCTCGACGGCTGCCTTCCTACCAGTGCAGCCGGGAATCTCCCCAGCTGCCTGGTTCCCAAACCCCGCCCCCGGAGACGACACCTGGGCTGGGCAGGGCGCGGCACCCTCCTCTTCCACCCCCGCTAAAATCCCGGCCCGTACTCGGGCGCCAGACCAATTTGGGTCGACAGTTTCATTGCCAGAGGCATCCTAAACCACTCCAGCACCGCCCGAGAGCTTCCACCCTTTCGGCTGGATTAGCTCACCTGCACTTGGGGCGGGTCCCCAAATCCCCTCCCCTGCAGCATCCCCCACCTGTCAAACTGGCGTCCTGAAGCTCGGAAAACACCGAACGTCACACTGCACTTTCTGGTTCTAGCTTGGCTTGGGACTGCCCAAGTCTCACCTCTTAAGCTACAATTTCTCCAGTTGAATGTTTTTCTTTCCCATTCAGACTCCCTCTGCATGGCTACCTGTCGATCCACAATGGCCTCGATTCATAAAGAGAAGGATCTTGAAATTCCACTTACTTCCCTATAGGACCACAGAACTTTGGTTTAACCACTGAACTTTCTAGTCTATTCGGTAAGGCTATCGCAGTCTCAGTTGCCATGAAAATCGTATACAGGAACGAACACGAGGCTGTCACAGGGAACGTGCCCTATAAGCAGAGCTACGAAGACTGAGGAGCAAGTGCTGGGCCCTCGGAGGTGGGCCCAGCAGCTGCAGCTTTCTGGAACCAGAGCTTGAGTGTCTTCAGAGTGCTATGTAAGGACTGGCTGCTTGCTGAGTAACGGCGGGGGGGGGGGGGGGGTCCAGGTTCCTCACTCCCTTCCCCTACAGGAACATGGCTCCCTCCTCTCTCCACCAGAGCTCACTGAGACTGGCTCACTGGCTGACTACCCACACTGGGTCTCCTGGAGGCTTCAGAACTGGCTGAGTAGAGTTTGAAGCAGGGTGGGGCTACAGAGCAGATGAGCAGGAGCCAGCTCAGGGTGGCCAACTCAGAAGGGCTGTGCTATAGCAAATGACTCAATAAATAGCCTTTTAGAAAGTGGGCTTAAAATCCCTTCAGCAAAGTGATTGGGGCGAGGGGGGAGGACACCGGCTTATGCACCTGATAAATCAAGGGTTAAGCTTTGGGTATCACTTCAGTAGGAATCGAGTCACAAAGATGTGTTTTGTGTACACACACACACACACACACACAGAGAGTTTGCTCTGCTTCCCTTCATTTTGCTCTTACCCTCAACAACATAAGATTGCTGCCAAAAATTCTGGAACTACATCTTTTCAGACTTAAATTCAACTAAAAATAAAAAAGGAGAAGAAAAGAAAAAGAACATCTGCGGACTGAGGCTTCTGAACATATCTGGGATTCACACCTAGCCATTTGAGATCATTCAATTCAAGTGTGTCCCACCCCCCACCCCACCCCCACCCCACACACACAAGGAAAAAAAATATCGCTGAGGCCAGAGGATTGACCAGACCTGAACTAACCACTTTGGCTAAGAGAGTCATGTGTGCTTGCTGGTCACACCTGAGTGACTTATGCCCTCCTAGAGAGCAACCAGAACCCCAGTCAGCTGGAAGGGGGAGGGGAGGGGAGGGAGAAGTTCCTCAAAGGATGTTTCAGGCACTAGAACCATGTGAAGAAATGGCAAGTGGCAAGGAGAAAGACAGTTGTCCATTCTTGTCCTCCTACACTCACACACACACACACACACACACACACACACACACACACACTCAAATGATGGAAAAGATAGAGAAGCAGGTTGGATACCCTCACTCCACATGTTCACAGTCACTACTCTGTGTGAGCTTTCCAGAGAGGAGCAGTCTGTCATGTCCCTCACTTATGCCTTGCATATCTCACATGCTCAATAAACATCAGGGGAAATACACAAAAGAAGCACACCAACTTAAGATGCAGAAGGAAGGGGCTGGCGAGATGGCTCAGTGGATAAGAGCACTGACTGCTCCTCCAAAGGTCCTGAGTTCAAATCCCAGCAACCACATGGTGACTCACAACCACCTCTTCTGGTTTGTCTGAGAACAGCTATAATGTACTTATGTATAATAATAAATAAATCTCTGGGCCAGAGTGAGCAGGGACTGAGTGAGCAGAGTTGACCAGAGTGATCAGAGGTCCTAAATTCAATTCCCAACAACCACATGAAGGCTCAACTATTTGTACAGCTACAGTGTACTCATATACATAAAATAAATAAATCTTAAAAAAAAAAAATGCAGAGGGAAACCATCTCACTGGACTAAAACAGCTCACTATCCTGTCACAAGTATCAGTGCTCACCAGTAACCCAGTACTCATGAGGTTGAGGCAGGAGAATTGTTTGGAGTTTGAGGCTAACCAGTGCTACATAGTCAGACCCAGTCTCAAAAGGGGAGGGAGAGATGGCTCAGCAGTCAAGAATGCACACTACTTTATTACAGAGCACCTGAGTTAGATTCCCAGTACCCAGTTCTAGAGGCATCCAAAGCCTCTAGGACTCCTTAAACACCTGCACTCATACAGACACATGCTTGCGCGCGCACACACACACACACACACTCTAACTAAATCTTTTACAAAAGTCATTCATCAAGATAACAGATCAATTGGGTAATTGGGTTATGGATGGAATTCAGCAGCAGATTTAAGACCCTAAATTTAATCCCCAGTACCACAAACAACTAAAAGGGTTCATTTCCAGCTGGAGGTAGGTGGTCCATGCCTTTGATCCCAGGGAGATAGAGGCAGAGGGATCTCTGTGAGTTACAGAATACATAATGAATTCCTGACCCAGATAGTGAGACCCTGACTCAAAAGAGCAAACAAACAAAAAAGTTTGTTTTCAGTGTTTGTTCTTAAACACGGAACCCATCTTTCCAGATGAAATTTGACCTGGAATGTGTGACGCGCTCTGAATATGAGGACTGTGATAGAAACAGGCGCTGCAGTCTCTCGCCTGCTCTCCGCATCCCTGAAGAGCAGGACACAATAGCTTCTAGAAGGGTTAGAGAACACCTCTAAGATCCAGGCAAGACCTAAAGAAACAGACTCTGGGAGAGAAAACTGAGCTTAAATTCTGTCTGAGATTGTGTATGCCTTACTGTGAAGGCTTATGGAAAGGCAAATAGTAATGTCTTAGAAGTTACATCTGGGTGGTTTTTTGTGCAAAGCAGATGAAGGAGCTGTTCCTGGGGCTAGTGAAACCAGCCCCCATGGTTGAACAAAGGGAAAAAAAATAAGGGCTAAGTTACTGATGGATTGGTTTTTAAATTAAATTTTATTTGACAAAACATCTGAGCCAATAAGATGTCGCCACTGGAAAAGCTTCAAGACCTGAGTTTGATCCCAAGGGGGATTGTAGCGCGCTACCTCGCCGATAAGGAGCACGCCGCACTCAGGATTCTTCTGACAGCAATTTATTGTTACAGCTCTTTTAGATGGCATGAAGTAGAAGGACCCCGAACGACGAAACCCCGCGGCTTATATAGATCTCTGGGAGACGTGCAGATCCCTCATTGGCTCTAGCCTTAGTGCCTAATTAGCATACTAAGTTTCAAGCCTTGCGCAGGCGCACATTCAAGCAGGGCTTCCGAGAAGAACCAGGAAGCAGGAAGCCGGCGCCATCTTATAATGGCGAGTGCGGCTCCTAACAGGGGATCACATGATGGAAGGAGAGATCAACCCCTACAAGTTGTTCTCTGACTTCCACAAACACTCTATGGTCTGTATACACACACACACACACACACACACACACACACACACACACACACACAGAAAAAATGTAAAAGAAAAGTAAAATTTTTTTCCCAAGACAAGGTTTCTCTGTGTAGCCCTGGCTGTCCTGGAGCTACTCACTTTGTAGACCAGCCTGGCCTCAAATTCAGAGATCCACCTGCCTCTGCCTCCAAGTGCTGAGATTAAAGGCGTGCGCCACCTAAAAGAAAGACCAGCCCTCTGTAGAGGAGTGGACAAACAGTGCATAAGTCAAGAGCACTTGCTGCTCTTCCAGAGGACCTGAGTTCAGTTCTCAGCACCTACAGCAGCTTCCCCACCACCGCCAAGGATCCAGCTCCAGAGGATCCTGTGCTCTGGCTTCCGGGCAGTGGCCTGCATGTGCACATACCCACATACTACATATAAATAACTGAAGATAAAAGAAATATTTGTGTTTTAAACTTTATTTTCAAAATTAAAGCAAAGATGATACATACCAAATACACACGCCTTCCTGGTCATTTTACTAAGGTTGGTTCTCTGGCATCTGTAGAAATGTGACATTCTGGCATAAGATTTGCTTATCTGATCCCAGTTGTGTGTTTAGTGACCTTCCTGTTTGAGGGAGCCTCAGTGAGAGTATTGACATAACAGAATAAGTGGACTTTCCAGATTAGAACTGATTTCAACACCCCCCAACACACACACACACACACACACACACACACACACACACTGGGTAGCCTCTGGTAAACATTTACCAGCAAACCGCGGGTTTAGTGCACACCTCTCTTTTCTAGTGTTTCCCATTATTTGGAGAAGGGGTTGTGAGTCACACAGGGCTCAGATCACCTTCCTAGTTTTAGCACTACCACCCTCAAGAACAGTCTGGTAGCAGGAGCTGTAGTCCCTTGAAGGCAGCTGAAGAACATTTGTCTCCTCTATTCACCTCCGTACATCTTCATAGGCCAGGAGAAACTGGAGTGCTCCCAACTGGATTTTGAATCTTGGAGTACGGACAAGCCCCGGTCAGAGTTCATGATAAATTCACTGCAAGTGCAGCCCTTGAAGAGGGAGTGGGCGGTGCTGGTGACAGCAAAGCCTCATCAGGCAGTTCCTTGGCATGGCTTTCATGTGGCCTTGGTTCAATGTCAGCCATATGTTCCTGCTGCCTGGCCTACCATGGTTCTCAATACTTAACCCTGGGAGAGTCCAGGCTGAGCTTAAAACATCTGGTAGTGTGTGAGACATACATACATACATACATACATACATACATACATACATACGTACATAAATGTGCCCAGGAGCCAGCAAGATGGCTCAATGGGTAAAGGCTCTTGTCGGGAATACTGAAGACTTGAGTTTGATCCCAGAATGCACATGGTGGAAGGAGAGAAGTGAGTCCTGCAAATTGTTCTCTACCTCCACATGTGCACTTAATTTGTGTTTCAGCTTCTGTGATGATTCACCATGACCAAAAAGCAGGTTTAAAATAAACCCAGAAAAGATTTATTTAGCTTCCACTGCCCTATTGCTGTTCATTATTGAAGGAAGTCAGAACAGGAACTCAAATAGGTCAGGAACCTGGAGGCAGGAGCTGAAGCAGAAGGCAAGGAGAGATGATGCTTATTGGCTTGCTTCCTGTGGCTTGCTCAGCCCGCTTTCTTACAGAACCCAGGACCACCAGCCCAGGGACGGCACCGCCCACAGTGAGCCAGGCCCTCCAGCATCAATCACTAATTAAGAAAATGCCTTACAGCTGGGTCTCATGAAGACATCTTCTCAACTGAGGCTCCCTCCTTTCTAGGATATGTCAATTTGACATAAAACTATTCAGCTCATACACCATGGCACAGCTTCACCCCTAAATAAATAAGTAAGTAAGTAAGTAAGTAAATAAATAAATAGGCGAGATGGCTCAGTGGGTAAGAGCACTGACTGCTTTCCTGAAGATCATGAGTTCAAATCCCAGCAACCACATGGTGGCTCACAGCCATCTGTAATGAGATCTGACGCCCTCTTCTAGCTGTCTGAAATCAGCTAGAGTATACTTATATATAATAATAAATAAATCTTTTTTGAAAATAAATAAATAAGTGTAATTTTTTTGTTGTCATTTTTGTTTTGAGACAGAGTCTCTTTATGTAGTCCTGAAATTGATATGTAGACCAGGATCCTAGTGCCCCTAGGATTTTAGGCTTAAGGACCTGTGCTACCACACTTGTCTTGTAATAAAAAGATATTTATTTATTATACTTTATTTTTAATTTTATGTACACTGGTGTTCTGCCTGTTTGTATGTCTGTGTGAGGGTGTTGGATTCCCTGGACCTGGATTTACAGACAGTTGTGAGTTGACATGTAGGTGCTGGGAATTGAACCCAGGTCCTCTGGAAGAGCACCATGTACTCTTAACCACTGAGCCACCTCTCCAGCCCTTATAATAAAAACTGAAAACTCATTGCTTGAACAGAGAATCTAAACTGGTATAAGTAAATATATATGGAAACAAACACAAGCCATATACGTTGACATACACCTGTAATTCCAGCCCTTCTGAAGTGAAGGCTGTAGGGTCAGGAGTTCAAAGTCATCCTCCATTCTGGGTTCTTCTTTACAGTAGTATGCTAAACTAATACATGATGTAAGCGTAGTAATAAAGGTATATCATCTTCATCTATATCAGCCCCTCCTCACAGCTTGAGGACCATTACAGAAGCCGTGCAGAAAGCTGTAAGAGCCAAATGTTATGGAGGACTGGAGTGAACTTGTGTCTTCCGGACAAGACAGCACCACTGTCTGCACTCAGGAACTCATGACAGCTGTGGTTGCCTGGACAAGATCAAGCCAGTCTACACTCTGGTGGGGAGTGGGAGGGGCTCATGAACCTCCAGCCCTAACCGAGGAGCTGTGGAAGTTGGCGGCTTTTGAGGGAGAGAATCCGTTTTCTTTAAGGCTCTAGTAGGTTGGCCACTGGTGGATGGTCCTGCTCCCAGAAGTTCATAGAAGCGCAAGTTGAAGTTGATAGGTTATATGCATTAAAGGAGTGGGGAGGGGGCTGGAGAGATGGCTCAGAGCTTGAGAGCACTGCTCTCCAGCCCCCTCCCCCCTTCCAGAGGTCCTGAGTTCAAGTCCCAGAAACTACCTGGTGGTTCACAACTATCTATAATGGGGACTGGCGTCCTCTTCTGGCATGCATACATATATGCAGGCAGAACACCGTACATAATAAAAAACATTGTACATCTTTAAAAAAAAAAAGGACAACATTAAGGGGGATAGGACCAGGTAGGAGAAATTAAGGGGAGGATTTAGGGGTGAGCATGATCAAAATACATTGTGTAAAATTCCCCAATAGCTAACAAAATATTTTAAAAAATAGATCATTTGAAAATTATGAGGGCTGATTACATAATATTCATCAACAGACACTGCTGGGTAGAGCCTGGTAGGTAGAGCATCAGTGCAAACCAGGCTCTGAGGGTAATGAACTGTGTAGTACTTAATCTCTTCATAGTCGTTACCCAGCAAATGTTTATACTTCTGAAGACAAAAGGTGTGATGTTGAGATGAGCAAGCTCATGAC
>JADRCD010204685.1:0-23061 GCA_019843815.1 Montemys delectorum | reverse complement strand
GAGGTGTGTCCCCTGCCTCAGTGGTGGGTAAGCTCTCCACTCTTCTCAAACTCTGATCATCATGTCCCTGAGGCAAGCGCTTTACCAATCGAGCCTTCTCGCCAGCCGGAGACTTTTTATTCTTTTTCCTGTGTGTCTGAAGGTTCCGGGCAGGTGTTTTGTTTGGTAAGTAACCACCATGAAACTTCGACATTTATTAAACAGGAGGGGAGCCAACCCATAAAATCCCTGAAGGGAGCAGTCAGCCTCAGTGGTGGAGCAGCAGGCCCTGTCCACCTTACTGCTGTTCCCACTCGGACCACAGCAGTGTCCCCCTATGCCTGTGCTTGTCCTATCAGGTGATTCTAAAAGGCAGAGGCCAAACTGTCCAGCCAGACTGCCTTGGTGACCCTAAGGCAGTGTTGCAGACAGGAGCATTACATAAACGTGCCCTTTGAGCGTGGCTGGCAGTATAACAGGTGGGCTCTACAGTGTAACGGGGCGGGGGGGGGGTGTGTGTGGCAGCTTCTACGCTGTCTTATTTTTTATGGAGTGGTGGTAGACAGGGTCTCTTGAGATACTGTGCCCAGAGCGACTTGGTGCAGGGGTTCCCTGGCCTCCTGGATAGGACACTTGTGACTCTGGGAACATTGAGGTTCAATTGATGAACTCAGAAGGGTAGGGAAGAGAGCTGGCTTGTAGGGAAGGTGGGACAGGGCATAGACTCTCAGCTTTCTTTACAGCTGTCACTGCAACTGGGAAATAAGAAAAGCCCACACAATGCTCATGACTTGCTATTACACCCCAGAAATACTGAAGTTCCAGATTCAAGCCTACGCACAGTGTCTGTAAGCTGCCCTGAGTCCGCGTCCCAGTGTAAGTCTCCCCTTGATTCTAGCCCTGACCCCCTTGTGACTGCCCAGCCTGCTTTAACTGTTGGGTGGCTGGGAACCAAGATCTGGGGGGCTGTTGCTGGCAGCTAATAAAGAGAAAGTGCTACAGGAATTCGGAGCCCAGACCCCTGCAATCAGTCAGGTAACAGTAGGGGTCAGACAAAATGAAGGTCACGCTATGGATAGAAGGAAAGTGCACGGATGAGAACCTTCAAAGAGCTGAAATGCCCACGCTTACAGCCTGCAAGTAAAGATGAGCCAGGAGGAGCCGGAGGAGGGAGCAAAGAGGCAGTATGTCAGTGCCCCAGGTGCAAGAGGGGTTCGGGTGGTCCAGCTGGTGCCACAAGCCAGGTGGTGGAGGGGAGGTGGGTTTGGAGTTGATGGCCCCCAGGCTTGCTCTCAGACTTGGATGAGTGCTAAGGTACTGTCCATGAGAACCTGGATTCCATGCAGGACTGGGCTTTGAGGGCACTGGTCTGAGATCAATTTGGTGGAGGGCTTGGGCCTTTTATTTATTTTTTTTACTTTTTTGGTTTTTCAAGACAAGGGTTTCTGTGTGGCCCTGGCTGTTCTAGAACCTGCTATGTAGATCAGGGTGGCCTCAAACTCAGAGATCTTCCTACTTCTGCCTCCCGAGTGCTGGGACAAAAGGTGTGTGCAGCTACTGCCTGCCACCACCACCCAGCTGGGTTTGATTGATTGATGATTGATTGGTGATTGATTGATTGATTGATTTATGAGACAAACTGGCCCCCAACTTCACTATGTTCAAGTTCACTTGAACTCCTGAACCTCCTGCTTCACCTCCCAAGTGCTAGAACTACAAGGAGGTGCCAGCGTAGTGGGTTTTTATAAATGACAAAAAGGTCTATGGCAAGAATTAGAATCGATTTGGGGTGCCCTAAGATGGGAAAAGGGACTGGGGCTCAAAGAGGGAGGGTAGCCCTTGCGACTGGTCAGTGTCTGAGTGGGAGGGGCATGAAGAGTGGTCCAGGGCAGAGTACTTGCCCAGCAAATTCTCAACATCACAACAATGAGATAATAAAAGGCAGCTGAGGAGCTTTACAGGCCATGACGAGGAGGAGGGATGGGATGTTTTCTTGATGAGAAGAAGTGACACAGAATACTGAAAAGGATAAAGGCAGAGAGCAAGGAGAGCCACTCAGCAGTGTGACCAACAGAGAAGGGAGCTGCCTCTGTGGTGACATTAGTCCATCCTGACCCCTGACAGAGGGTACCTGTCTCCCAGCACTCATGTCCCATGCTTTAGTGCCCTCCATGACTCCACCCACTTCCTACAATGTGGTGTGCTCAGCGGACACTGGTAGAGAGTCTCTGAAATGCTGGGCACATCTTAATTTCAGGGTCCACCTGTATCGGTCTGGGTGGGAGAGCAGCCAGGGTCAGCTGAAGGCAAGGGAGATAGTGAGTTTATTTTAAACCCAAGTGGGCACTGGAGCTGCAAACAAGCAGGCAGCTCTTGGGGAGAATGGAGATTGGCAGCCTCTCAGACACTTGTCTGGAAGTCTGGAGGCTGCCCAGCAGACAGGGCCCTGCTGGAGGAGTTGGATGTGGTGAGAGAGGCAGAGCGACGCCCTGGAGCCCAGTTCACGTGCTGGCCAGTGAAGTCCAAAGGACCAGGACCCGAAAGCCTCCCTAGATAACACAGACCCAGGCTCTGAGGACTGTCCGAGTCCCCTTCCCAAGGGGTGCCACTTTGTCTGCAGCCAGATGGAACATGTACATAATTTTGTGCAGGAGTGGAGGGCAGGCAGGATCTGTTAGAGGCCCCTTGATGCGGAAGCTCCTAGTGTTGTGCCAGCACTCCAGGTAACTGGGTGGCCATTCGCACTGACTCAGACTGTGGCGTCCCCTGGGTGCTGCATGGGAGACATCATCCACGGCTTCCCAGCCCATTATCACCTCACTGAAGGTGGGGCTTGAGGGGAACGGACAAGTGCACCTCCTGATGGCAAGGACCACAGGGCCCGATTCAGGGCATGTCACTGGAGATGGCCTTTGGGTAAGGACAAGACAGCCCCGGCACTGTCAAGTGTTTATTTCCCTCATAATTTACTTTGAACACTGGAATGCCTAAGGAGCCCAGGCTTATTGGAACTTCCTGGGTTTGTCTGGAGGGCATCAGGAGTCCCCTCTGCACCAGGCCTCAGCTAGGCCACTGTCTTCCGCTGACCCAGAAAGGCCAGCCGATCTCATTGCACTCTGGGGACAGGGGAGATCTAGGTCTTATCCTGCCTGTGAGTCCCTGGGTTAGTCTATCTTTCTTTCTCCCTTTCTTTCTCTCTCTTTCTTTCTTTCTTTCTTTCTTTCTTTCTTTCTTTCTTTCTTTCTTTAACAATGAAAGACACTTTATTATTTTTTTTAAATCTCTCGACATTTCAACTCTGTAGAAATCAAATGCAAAACATGTGCATTTCAAATTAGCATATACTCAACTATTGGGATCCCAGGAATCTCCTGTAGTGAGACACACCCAGGAGGGGAGAGGCCTTGCCAGTCTGTACTCTGTCTTTCCTGGTGGAAAGCACCCTGGGCTTGCTCAGGCGGCCTGTCCTCCATCTTAAGATCATCCCTGCAATGCTGGAGTAACTGGAATGGAAAGCTAGAGCTCTCTCTCAGGAAGGGGCCAGGCATCACCAGTTCTGAGGTGTGGAACATCACAGAGCTGCCCAGGAAGGCCAGTCTCAGTAATAAAATTGCCCAAATTCAGCTGTATATATACACCTATCTACATGCGGTCTATCAGCTAGAGATTAAAAAAGAGTCATATAAGATTTGGAAAACCCTAAAATCACTCCAGTAAGTTGGAAGACCACCAGCAGATTCACAGTGGCTCAGGGTTTGGCCAGAATCAAGCCTGCTCCAGAGCTGAATGCCTGCTTTGGGAAAACTCTCCTTGCACAGAGATCCCAAACACTGGACATCACAACTGCCTGTGGCTAAAGTGTGTTAACACTTCACAAGGAAGTGACAGCTTCAAATTCCTGCCCTGCCCCTCTCCCCAAAGAGGAAAATCCAGAGGTGGGATTTATACCAGGAAGTGTGGACACTCAACTGAGTACCGGAGAGGCATCTATGTAACGAGCACACAGCACCTCTGCCCACCCTAGTGCGAAAAGACTGAGAGCCAGGCAGACAGTCCTGGGAACCAGTGCCGAAGGCTAGGTGAGGGTGGAGAGAACCCCACCCCCTGAACTTCCTTCTGAGATTTGAGGTTTAGGGTGCAAGATGCATGTTCAGCAGGCACCAAGACCAGACAGAGCCATAGATGTGGGGGCTGAGGTCCCCGCCTTGTCACTGAGGTCATTGCAGACCCCGGCACCATGCTGACCCCCGTGTGCACACTGGAGGTAGGTGTATACTAGTCACTGTAGGGAAGGCACTAGCTCTCTACCACCATGGGAAGGAACATGGGCTTTTATCAGTCCCTTACCCCGAGGCTCCCAGCTCCCCCCAGCAGTGGAAGAAACACTGGGAAAGGGCACGCAGCCCTCCTTGGAAGACTAAGGAACGTTAATTTCTTTCACCATGTTGAAACGCACAGCAAGTTGAACACTCATTAAAAAAATAAGCCTCAAATTCTGTTATGTACAATACAGTAAGAGGGGGTTATGTAAACAGGAGGGACGTCAGTCCTGCTATGGAGTCCATTTCCCAACTGCCACATGGGCTGACTGAGTGGAGCTGGCAAGATGGCATTCAATTAATACTGGCCTTGGCTCCCCACTAATACCAGTCGGAGGGGAAGGTGGGGAGACAAGGGGTGGGGACATCTGCCTAGGGATCCTTGTATCGAGGGAGCAGGAAAAGAGGCGAGTCATGAGAAAGGCCCAGTGTGACAGGAGGGCTCATTTCACAAGCCAGCAGGCCTCTAGCTCGCCACTTCTGATGAGGATTGGAAAGTGACCCCAAAGGCTCCTTCCCAGTCCATGATGGATTTGTAGTGGGCGGGGCAGGTGTGGCAAGAGTCCCAGAGACAGAGACCTTATTTCACCGGAACCAGAACCCAAACCCAAACCAGCTGAGTAGGGAGTGGAGAGGTCAGCGAAGTGACTGAATGGAAGCGCCATCCGGTCCTTCAGACACAGAGCAGCCGCTAGGTGAGCCACGTGACAGAGCAGTAACCCCGGGCGCTTCCACGGTCAAGCTCAAGTCTCCGCTTCCTTCCAGTGCAGCGCTGCTACCTCTTGATGGGACCAAGCCAAGTCAGTGGTGTGTAGCCCTTGTAGCAGAAGATGGGGGGCGGGGCCTATCTTTACACGAGGTGGGAGACCTGAGTAGATTTGTAATTCAGCTGATGGTTGTGCAGCTCACTCTTTCTGCAGCAAGGGTCGTAGTGGTAGGCGCCGAGGCAGGCATCACAGGAAACTTTTGAACACTGGGTACACGTGTTGGTGGCACGTGCACGGTTACAGAAGCCACAGCAGGAGGTGGCTGTGGTAGAGGGCTTGGGCTTTGAGTGGACAGGTGCCAGACGGTCAAGGCCCTGAGTCTGGCTCACATACTTCTTCCGCATAGGTGCCCCGTGGGCCAAGCTGTCGTGTACAGAGGCCCTGCTGGGAAAAGCACTGGGCTTGGAGGACCAAGGACAGACCAGTACACTGTCACAGCGCTGGCAGAGGGAGGAGCTGCAGGACAGGCCGCAGTTTTGGCACTTGGTGAGGGCAGACTCTTTGGTGGGAGATGCGCTCGTGGTAGATGGAGTGGGCATCATTTTTGACCAGCCATACATCTGGCCGCAAAGCATCCTGCTTCCGGTAGGTGGCCCTGGGTTCTAAAGCCGTATCCAGGTTTACGTCATCCCAAGTGGAAAAGTATGTACTGCGAAGGCCAAGGCCATTGATGGGGGAGATGGAGGGAAGGTCATCAGGGCTACCATGGGGGGAGCTGGACATGGTCAGCAATGAGGGGGATGGGCGTATGATCTCATCCTTCAAGTCTTCCCCTACATCCATGGCCAGGGGCTGCTTGCGCAGACTCAGTGAGGCGTTTGGGGGTGGGGGTGGGGGCTTCCTGCTTTCCCAGTAGCTGTCGTAGGCACCCACTGACCTGGAGGGTTTGGTCACTTGGGGCTTGTAGTAGTCCTTGGCTGCTCGCTCACTGGCTGACTTCCGGAGTGCCACACGAGCCACGGAAGTGGTCAGGTGCTTCCAACTCTCAGCCCGCCTCCTCAGGGCACCTGAGCACCCACGCGCATCCTCTATGCTGCTCTTGCGCTCAGTCACCAGGTCTAGCTCTGAGTAGCCTTTGTCTTTCACCGGCGAGTGGACTCCCCAGCATCTGCTCACACTCGACCTAGGCCAGGAGGAGCTCAAAGGAGACCATCTTCACCTGGATGGACTCCACAAGCTCTTTGAGTTTGAACGCAGTCCCTAACTCAGGTTCATAGCCCGTGAACCTTAGAATGGCTCGGATGTCCTTCTCCAGCAACGTGGACTTGACATCGTAAACAAAAGGGCCCGTGTAGGTCTTGATGCTGTGGAACTCCTCCAGGGGAACAGGAAGAGGTTGATGACCACTGTCTCCAGCATGCTGAAGGCGCAGTGCAGAGCGCTCAGGCTGGAGCTGCTCAGTGAACGGAGGGAGCTCTCTACCACCTTATAAAACGGAATCAGTCGAAATCGATATAAAGGGCCCACCTTGTGCAGGCTGAGCAGGGTGTCGGCTACAGGTACTCATCGCTGACAGGCTGCTGTTTGCTGCGGGTGGTGTCCACTTCGCCCTCATGGAACTGCACATACTTCCAGAATAAGTCATCCTTGTACTTGGTATCCATTGAGCCGGGCTTCCTCAAATCAAAGCCAAGGGCTACCTCATCTCCCCCACGGCTCTGGGACTGGAGGCTGGCACATCACATGAAGAACTGCCTTGGTGCCCATGGACCAGCCTATGCTCCACTGCTGCCTACCAGGAAAGCGAGCACCTCCAAAGCAAAGCACGGGGCACATCCCCCCTCCCCTGCTCCCAACGGCTCAGCGAGCAGGGCTTCTTTCTTTTAGATGGTTTCATGATGTGTCCCAGGCTGTCCTTGAATTTGCTCTCTTGCCTCCTAGCAACGGTGGCACACAGAGGTCCCTTTGACCTCTGGCTGATCCAGGTCTGTCATGTTGTGATTCCAAGATTTCTGGGTTTCTATATTGCTTCTTCATGGTGGTCAATTACAACCACACAAAAACCACTGAATACTTGACATATGTGGTTGGTCCAAACTTAGACCTGCTTTGAATTAGAAGATATCTCTGGCTTTTTTTTTTTTTTAAAGATTTATTTTATTTACATGAGTTCACTGTGGCTGTCTTCAGACACACCAGAAGAGGGCATCGGATCTCTTTACAGATGGTTATGAGCCACCATGTGGTTGCTGGGAATTGAACTCAGGACCTCTGGAGGAGCAGTCAGTGCTCTTAACCGCTGAGCCATCTCTCCAGCCCCAAAGTTAGCTTTTTTCTTCTTTTTTTCTTTTTTTCCTCTGTATAGCCCTGGCTGTCCAGGCTGGGCTTGAACTCAGAAATCTGCCTGCCTTTGCCTCCCAAGTGCTAGGATTAAAGGCATGCGCCACCACTGCCCGGATATCTCTGATTTTTAAAAACCATAGTTTTTGTAGTAAACTTGGCTCAACCCAGAGAACACAGATTGACAATAGATCGCTGCAATAACATGAGGTTTATTGATCCGTGTACATGGGGTTGCCCACCCTCACAAGGGAGGGGGTCAACTCCGAACTCAGAAAGCACATATCTTTTCTACTTTACAGAGGGCAGATTTCTGCAACAGGGCTAGCTGGCTTACTCTGGTTGGTGGAACACAGGACAAAGGATCTCATCAGGCATTGGTTGGCTTGCTCAGGGGGCTGTTCTTGGCTTAGTCAGCCAACTTCCCTATCCAGCTCTGCACCTGGCCTTGGAAAGTCCCTGGGAAGGGGCTGAGTAACTAGGTGGTGGGGGGATTGTTGGCCGCAAGGTCAAGGTAACAGTCTGTGGTCTTTTTCAAAATTCACCACAGGAGGGGTTGGGGGTTCTTCCGAGAATTGCTAATCTTGTTTTCGTGGACCTTAACGTCTTTGAGACCACCAGTTATTTTTGTTTTGGCTGGTCTTAGCCTGGTCATTCTGACTTAACATCCTGACCATCAGAACTTTGTTTTTACAGCATATCCTTAGCTATGTCTGGAACACAGCTTCTTAGTGCTTCTCAGAAAACACCTAGCCAAATGGCTAAGTTTGCTGCTTTCCAGGAGTTAGAGCATGGCCCCCTTATTTTACTTTATTTCTACAATCCCAGAACCTTTTTTCTACAGCTTTGTTTTTTCACTTTATTACTTCATTTTTAAGAAACTGATGCCTTTAATCCCAGCACTCGGGAGGCAGAGGCAGGTAGATATCTAAGTTCCAGGTTAGTCTGGTCTACAGAGCAAGTTCCGGGGCAGCCAGGGCTACACAGCTGGGGCTACACAGAGAAACCGTGTCTTGAAAAGCCAGAGAAGGGGGTGGTGGAGAATGCCTTGATAAGACTGAGCTGTAGGCAAGCCTATAGGTCATTTTCTTAATTTGTGATTGGTGCAGGAGGGCCCACGCCATTGTGGGTCCACTGTGGGTAGGGCCATCCCCATCCCGGGGTGGTGATCCTGGGTTCTATAAGACAGTAGGATGAGCAAGTCCTGAGTAGCCAGCCAGTAGGCCGCGCTCCTCTACAGCCTTTGCAGCCGCTCCTGCCTCCAGGTTTCTGCCCTGCTTGAGTTCCTGTCCTCACGTCCTTCAGTGATGAATAGTGATATGGAAGTATAAGCCAAATAAACCCTTTCCTTCCCAACTTGCTTTTTGGTCTTTTTAAATTTATTTTTATTTTTTTAATTTTATTATTATTATTATTTTAACCACAGCACTAGAAGTCCTAACTAGGACAAATGCTTTCTGGGTTTAAAAAGAAAAAGGCTCAAGAAAAGGAATGTGACATCTCCGGTCCTGGATGTGGCTTTGGGAGAGCACCTGCCTATACGGGTTGTTTTATGTTGAGATGATTCTGTATTGAAATGAGGATAATTTGGGTAGACTGCATTGAATGGAATAGTCAATCTTTTCCTGCCTCTTTTAAAATAGGCTGTTAAGAAGTTTTAAAATATGTATGTAGCATGTCTGTGTGGCCCAAATCGTATCCATCTGGACGGGACAGGCACAGTCTTGATATAGATACTGGGACAGGCTCTAATGAATGTATAGTTCCCTTAGCTCAACAGTGGATTCAGGGTCTGTGAGGTATAGAGGGGCTACCTGACCCCAGCCTGGATCCTTCCTGGCCATCTGCAACAGGCGAGAGAGGACAGTGGGAAAACTGTTAGCCAGAGATGTAACCGGGAGGTGCCTCGCCCAGAAATCCTGCCTGGGGAGTACTGAATAGTTGAAGGAGAGAGATGGAGACACAGTATGGGAGGTGATCCAAACAGGACTTTTTAATCTATGGTGGTTTTTTTTTCCCCGTTCTTTGAGACAGGGTTTCACTACATAGCCCTGACTGACCTGGAACTCACTGTGTAAAGCAGGTGGCGACCCCGCTTGTCTTCCAGAGTGGAGTGCCCGTGCCCTCTGCCTGCCCTGGCCCTCTGCCTGCTGGCTGCCATGCTCCTCACTACCTTTGGGGCCAGCGATGGCGACATCAAACAGAAGCTGGGAACCAACCGAGAAAGGGTTAAGCAGGGAGATGGATGATCTGAGAGTCAGGAGCCATGGAGAAAGTTAAAAATAGGCTGATCCAGCCCAGAGCAAGGAAGCGGGGCGAGCCTCGGCTGTTGGGGGTGACTGACGGGTTTGGGGATGACTTGTGCCTTTCTCCTGTGCACTGAGTGGGAAGAAGTTGCCGTGGGCCTCCAGAGATACATCACTGAGATATTCTCTATCCTGGGGTCTGAGATGGCCAGAGAGCCGAGGATGGGCAGATTGGGGGTGTAGGTTGGATGTGACCCTGTGCCCTATTTCTGCTTATGAACCCAGGTAGCTACAATCCTGGACCAGTTGCCAGTACCTGCATCCCCATGCCTGGTGCAGTTTCTCATGTCTTTCCCTCTCCTTTCCCCCCTCCCCCACTTCTTCCCTCCGGTCTCCTCTCAGCAGATTGGCACCTCCCTTGGCTCTCTATGCCCATTTATCCAAACTAACTGCCTCCCAAGTAGGAATAGAGCAGGAGGTTCCAGGTTCATATTTGGTTTCATGGCCAGTGGTGGTTCTGTTTCAGCCCACTGTCACTGCCAGGCTCAGTGGAACAAAGGTTAAGTGTCAGTCAAGTGCCAAGGCTTCTCTGGCTTCAGCTAGTAATGAGGGCATTGAGTCCTGGTGTCCGTGTACCCTGGCCCCCCTCCTGCCTGCTCCCCCCATCTCATTTTGCTTGTTGGAAACCAGGCAGTGTCATTGTGGAGACTGTGAGGAAGGGAGGACCTCGCCTACACCCACTGCCTGTTTCCTCACTGACTGAAGGAAACCACACCCCTTCCTTCTGCTTCCCCAACTGTCCTAGGTGCTCTTGTCATGTCCTCTGCAGCCAAGATGCGACAACTCCAGAGTCTGGGCAGTACCTGCATCCCCATGCCTGGTGCAGTTTCTCATGTCTTTCCCTCTCCTTTCCCCCCTCCCCCACTTCTCCCCTCCAGTCTCCTCTCAGCAGATTGGCACCTCCCTTGGCTCTCTATGCCCATTTATCCAAACTAACTGCCTCCCAAGTAGGAATAGAGCAGGGCTGACTCCCAACAATCACTTCCAGAAAGAGAGAGGAGAGAGAGACACGGGTTGGTGTGAGCTCTATGGAAGCCCAGAATGTGATCTTTAATCTTTAATGTGGGCCTCAGGCCCTGCCTCCCCGCCCCAGCCCAGATGACTTATTTACAGGATGCAGAGGGACCCAGGTCCAGGCCAGGTGAATGCAGCCCCCCTCCTCTCTTTCTTTCCTAGGTGCTGCCAGGCCAGGCACTGCGAGGGTGGGGCAGGGGGGGATGCAGGAAGTTGGGGGCCCTGGGTAGACTGGTCACAGGGAGTCTTGTGTTCTTCACCAAGGACACGAGGACACATATGGTCATGCCCTTGTATGCAGAGGCCTTCACAGTGGTGCAGAGGCGTGGATTCACATGTCTGCGCCCAGGTGCACCGCCACCTGTGTGCGCATGTGCCACCTGATGGAAGTCTCAAGGTATCCCGGCAACAATGCAAAATACGGCCTTCCTCCTGTCTTCAGCTGGTGGGGCTGGTGGCCTGAGTCTGTCCTGTTGTCAGTAGCAGCTGGGGCTCAGTGCTGAGGACTCCACTGTGGCCAACACCATCTGGCCATCCCCAAAGCTGCCAAGGGGTCGTAGGCTCCAAGGTGCCGGCCGCTGGGTTGGTTTAGATAAATGAAGCCATTTTCTCCATTAGCCTTCCTTGAAGAGTCCACAGAAATAGGAGGAACACAAACGGGCAACTCTCTGGCCCTGGGGTGTCCAGAACTACTACTTAGCCTGAGTGGGGTGTCCCCAAGAAGGGGCTTCCTTTCATTGTGGCTTTCATCCATAAGGGAGCCTGCTCCATCTTGCCCCGCCAGCTGGCTCTCAGGTCATAGAGCCGGAGTTCGTCTGTCTCACATAGGGTTGTGAAGGCAGGCCCTGCTGGACTGCGTGGGAGGGCTGAGCAGCTCTGCCAGCCTTGGTCCAGCTTTCAGGCTGGGCGGCAGCAAGGACCAGAGAAGGGCAGACAGGAACATCTGTAAACTCACTACTCAGTCCTAGACTACAGGGGGGGTGCGGGGTGGGATGAGGACGTGAGGATTTTCCTAGTAGCCTAGAACCATCCTTGAGGCCTGCCCTTCCCCGATCTATCTCCTCATACATAGCGCGGGCACTACCCTGGCGCACGGGGCCACCCCTGGTCCTCCTTACGGAGAGTCTTCCCTGCTAAGATAGCCTGCTCTGGAGCAGCCAGGCCACATCAGGGGGCACCTGAACCCTGAGACAGCCCCAGAATCACCCTTCTTGAAAGGGGAAAGGTGCCATTTTATTTTAGGGACTATATTTTTCTATACCCCCAAATGCATGCACCCTGGCAGGGACAGGATGGTCAGTTTGGAATCGAAGACAGGCTGGGACAGAGTCCCATGAGCTAGGCAGTGGGCACGGGACAGGCAGCTTTGGTTTGAATCAGCACTCTGACTTCTACTAAGCTGGGTGGAGGTGGGGCAAGCAGGGCTGCCCTGCCCCAGCTGGGTTCCCTGACAGGATTCCAGTTTGGGCCTCCCAGGGAGGGATGTGGGAGGTCTCAAGGCCTCAGGCCCTGGAGGCCCTCGTGTAAGTATCAAAAGATCCCTACAATTGCCCCCTGGCCCCAGCAACCCAAAGGTTACATTCATCAGTTAAGATTAAGTTAGAGAGAGAGAGAGAGAGAGAGAGAGAGAGAGAGAGAGAGAGAGAGAGAGAGATAAAATGTAGATCAGCCCCTTCCCATGAGATCCAGGGGGGCTACCACCCTGGTTCCAGCTGCCTGCTTTTGAAGAGGGGCCACCCAGCTGCCCCCCACCAGGCACCAGTCCAGGCCCCAACATGAGCTGTGGCAGTCTGTGATGATGGAGGGAGGCTACATTCACAGGGGGAGACGTGTGCAAGGCCAAAGCCGCATGAGGTGGGATGGGGAACTGGGCAGGAAGCGCCCTCCTCCAGGCCCCTCTACCCAGGTGGTCTGAAAGGCGAGGCCACAGTCCCAACCCCCAACCCCTGTGCAGCCAGGAGTTGAAGGGTTTGGACCTGGAAGACATTTGCACGGTGCCTCCCTCTGTGGCAGGGTGGAGGCAGCCTCGTGGTTCAGGGCCGAGACGGTAGGTGCCAGGCTCGGAGGGATCAGGGTGGCACTTAGGCCCCTCCGGACCTGGAATGGAGAGAGGGCATCAGGAGAGGACATGAGACTGGGCTCTGAGGGTGAGCCCTGCAGCTGCCCCGCTCCTCCCCAGAGGTCCTTGGAGGCATCAAGTCACAGGCTGGCCAGGTGGGGGTTCTGGCAGAGGTCAGACAGCGGTGGCATGGTAGACAAAACAGATGGGCAGGACACAGGGAGAGGTCCCCTCCTAGGGGTAGGGGTTGCAGGGCACAGTTCCAGCGCCCACCCGGCCATGGGACCCCGCGGCAGAAAGGACAGATGAAGGTGGACCGGGGCCCAGCAGGCGGGTGGGCAGGAGGAAGGGCCTGAGCAGACAGAGGGCTCGCTTCCCAGGCTGCCTGCAGGGCTGCGGGAATCGAATCGGTCCCAGCTCCCGGTCAACAGAATGCAAAGGGACGGATGAAATGGAGACAAGGACAGCGGGAGGGATGACGTGGCCGGCATCACACTGCCCCCTGCTGGGTCGGGTCATACCTTCCGCGACGGATGTTTCTTCATGAGCCAAGGAAAGGACAGGCAAAGAGAGATAGGAAAAGAAGTTGTGTGAACCTTCTGTTCTCCAAAAGAATGGCCTTCCATCCCAGGAAGGCCTGCCCCATAAACAGACCGTGATCTATCCCAGCTTGGTACAAGGTTCAAATCTTAGCTCGGCCAAGAAGTCACTCTGTGACCTTGGGCCTCAGGGCTCTTCAAGCGCCCCGTGTAGGGTCTAGACGGGACCCTAACTACAACGTCCTTGAGCTCCTGGGCTGAGTGTGGATAGGGATGGGGGAGAGGGGGCGACACTTCTCAGGCAGGCCCTTGCCACCTCTCCCCTGGCCGTTTTGGGATGCCCTGAGCAGTCTTCAGGAGGCTGGGAGTGAAGGTTGTGAGCTGCTAGTTCCTTAAAATGCTCAAACAAAACCTGTGGGCTGGCTCGAACGAGTGATGTGTGAGTGCAGGGTGAGCTAACCTGTCAGGGAGGCCATTAGGCTCCAACAGTCTGGGGTGCTGAACCCCCAAGCACCTGGAGGGGATCTAGGGAGCATGTGTCTCTTACTTAAATCCCCAGCCCGTGCCGCCCAGGACGATGGCTGCGACCAGGACAGCCCCGGCGATGGAGCCAATGATGATGTTGGTACCGCTGGGACCTGGGGAGGAGGGCAGGGCTTGGTTGGCAGGGACAAGCATGGAAAACGGGCAACACAGACAGCGCTGGGCAGCTGCAGCCTTACCTTTGTATCTCTCAGTCTCCCCAGTGGGAGGAGACGTGGGCAGTGGGTTGTGAATACTGCAGTCTTTGCCTGTCCAGTCTGGCTGACAGATACACTTCCCTTCGTTGCTGCAAACCTACAGGTAGGTGAGGGCAGCATGGGTAAGCACGGCCATATCCCTATGTGAGCCCCCTCCCCCCAGCACGCTTCCCCTGGCCTCCAGACACCCACCCCATGATGGGAGCAGATCCGTCGCTCTCCGCTTCCAGGGCAGGTGCTGAAGTTGAAGGCAGAGGCTGGCAGGCAGCGGTGATCTAGGCACAGCATGTTGGGCCCACAGGCCGTGCCGTCCTCCACATAACTCAGGTCTGAGCCATCAGCTAGCTGCACGTGGCCCCCCCTGGAGAGATGGTATAGCCAGCCTCAACCCCTGTCCTCTAGTCCCCATCACAGTTGTCCCTTCATCCTCCCCAGCCATGGTCCCAGACAACACCTGCAGTCCAACTCCTTGCCCTGGTGGTAGAAGGTGACACTGCTGATGTCGCCCCCCAGGTCCCCTAGCCGAGGAGTTCCAGAGATGTTGACGCACAGAAGGAAGCCGCAGAGTACATCCCTGTTGGGACACATGGGGTCGATGAACCGAAATTTCGCTGTAGGCCCAAGTTCCTTCCCCTCGGGCCTCGCAGGCTCTTCTTAGAGCCTGCTGTCTTTACCTTCAGAGATTTCCCCAGTCCTGGAGCTGGGACGGTACTTACTGCTTATTGCACTGGACCCAGCCAGATCCCTTGCGCCCACAGTTTCCACGCTCTGTCCCCTCTACATTCAGCTTCTCATAGCAGAAACGATCCGCAGCCACTAGAGAGGGTGGGGGGGAGGGAGAGGGAGAGGGAGAGGAAGAGAGATGAAGCATCACCCCACAGACCCCTGGACCCCTCTAGGACCTCCAAAACTCGGGCCTAATCTTTGGTTGCAGGGCATGTTTCAGCCAGAAGCTGTCCCAGTCTAAATCTTGAGTTTTGGTTTTTCTTCTGAGCCTCTGTTCCCTATACCCAGCTGGACTCACCATGGCCCCATAGGGCTTGGCACTGCCGGTCCCGGGTTTTACAGCGGCCTCCATAGCAACGACCCTATGACCCATAGGAGAGGAAGCATGAAGATATACTGAGGGATCGTAGTAGAGACAAGACTACAGTGAATTTGGATGGAAGGACCCCACCCCCATCCCTCATACCTGCTCATGATCACAGTAGTAACCATCCAGTTTGTGAAGGTTAGGGGGACACTGTAGAGAGAGGGGAGCCCAGAGCTGAGCTGAGGGACTGGAGAAGAGTGCAGGGTACCAAAAGCTTCCCAAAGAGGCCTCATGTTACGTGAAGGACAGGGGCCTGTTGGACTCTCCTAGGGTTTTTCAGGCTTCCCCAGTTTCTTGCAGCCATTACCCTGGAAGCCTAAGATGGAGTTAACCGATTTTACGATCCACCTGATCCCTAGAATACACCAGACACTGGTGCCAGGCAGTGGGAGTACCAGCCTCACCACATATGCTTATCGAATGATTGAGGGCACAGGGGTAAGGCCCCTTTCTCAGAGGACAAAAAAAGTTGAAACTGCTTAGCTGCGGGCGGACGGTGTGGCCGGCTGCTAAGCAGAGAGGAGACAGAGAGTAGTCAACTCTTGAGGGCCAAACTCCTAAGGAGGGGGCTGCCTTGCTTTGGGCTTCCCCAGGACGGCTGGTTTGACAGACCTGGCTTGAGTCGCCGGTGCAGGTCTCTGCGATGTCGCATTCATTCACCGCTTCTCGGCAAGAGACACCTCGTGGCTCATACTAGGAAAAGCATGCATGTGTTTCTGGGAAGGATAAATATTTCCCCACTGCCCTTGCAGGGTTACTGTCCTGGAACGTGGGTCCCAAGCCCTGGTTCTCATTTCCTATCCCTCTCTACCGTCAGCAGTAAGGGTGACCTCCCCGCCTCCGGCCCCCAGCTCCTAACTCATCCCCTAATTGGCGCTTTCTCCGGGACAAAGCCCACCCACACAGACTCAGCTCCTCCTCATTCCCGCCTCTTATCAAGGGCATCCAATCGTTTCTTTGCTTCTTCCCCCGCCCCGCCTCGCCCCGCCCCGAGCTGCGGGCTCGCTCGGTCCTCACCTTGCAGCGGCGACAGCAAAGCCCGTCGCTGCACATGGCATCGTGCGTCAGGGTGCATTTCTTGCAGCAGTTGCCCCCCGCTCGGCTGCACTCCTGAAGGTCGCGGGGAGAAGTGGAGAGGCGGGATAGCCCCTTCCCACTCCGTACTCTCCCTTCCCGGAGCCCACGCGCGCGTCCCGGGCTCACACAGGAGCCTACCCGGACCGCTCACCTGCACCGACCCGCAGTCGCACTCCTCCCCCGCCTCCACGAAGCCGTTCCCGCACTCGGGAGGGTCCAGGAGCTGGAGGGAGAGTGGATGTCGGGAACCTGGCTGGGACTTGCCCACCCCCACTTCCCGGTTCTCCGCGCTGGTACCTTGAGGGGCTTGTTGAACAAGCAGCTCCCGCCTCCCTCCTGCAGAAACTGGTTGTACTCGTCGATGCTGCAGCGCGAGAACTTGCGAGGCAAATAGAACCTGGACAGGCGTGAGGGGGACTGGGTTGCTGGGGGCAGCCCTCCCTCGGGAGACTTGGTTACTACTACAGGTAGACCAAAGGACTGCTCTATGGTTGCATGGCAATCAGTCCCATACTCCCATCTAGGAATGGATGGAGGGCGTCGCTCGCGTTCGCTCTCCTGAACCTCGGGACAAAGAGCCCGGTGTTGGAACGCCTGGGAGGGACGGCGCCTCGGACGAGGCTCGAGCGCCTCCCAGTGGCCAGAGAGCGCGCTGCAGTCTGGCAGTTCTTGGTATCTTAGCGTCCCTGAGCTATTTACAGTTAACCCATATTCTTGGTTATCCTGAGTGGTCCCGTGAGCTGGGCCTCTTGAAGCCACCCATCTAGACTGCCAGTGCTTCCTGAAGCCCTCTTCTTACCCCAAACCCTTCCCAAAGTCTGTCTCCAGAACTCACCCAGTGTCCTCCATTATGCAGCCCAGCCAGATGTCTGGACACTTGCAGTCCCCTGAGAGAAGATTCAAGAACACATGAGATAGTGCGGAGAAGCATCCCCACTGGCCCGTTCTTCATTTCTTGAGGTGCTGTGTGGGTCTGGGAGGGTTGTGGGTTTCAGGGTTGGTACCTGCTGAGCTCCGGTGTTTATTCCACATCATGCCCAAGTTCTGCCCTAGCGTCTGGGCCAGGGTCACCGCCATGGCACCCATGTTGCCGTACTAGAGATGGGGAAGATGGAGCACAGGATGTCTACATGCTCCCAACAGCCACTGGGTCTTAACAAGCCTCTGTCTTGGCTGGGCCCCTGCGTGCTCACCTCGTTCACACCTCCACCCCTGGACAGTGAACAGATGCCTCCTACGTAGGCCGCCCCGCTGCTGGTGCTCTGGAAGGTTCTACCCCTAGAAGGGAGAGAGTGGTCAGGATGACGTCGAAGGAGCAGTGGATGCCAGGCTTTCATCCCATAAGCCAAGCTGAGGTTTTCGGGGCCTGTAATTGGGTTTGTCCGTTACTAGGGTACTTCATTACCGAGGAAGGGGTGATGGGCAAAGAAAGGCGAAGAGCACATCCCCTGCACAGCCCAAGGAGCAGAGGATACCCAGCTGGTGCAGGTGGCAGGTGGCAGGTGGCAGGTGCCAGGTGAGCTACACCTGCAGGCCCTGAAAAGAGCTCCTGGCACAGGTGGTAGAACTAGCAAAAGCTGGCAGGGTACAGTGCCGGGACTCACGAGAAGAGGTGGGTGGCATCACTGGGCTCAGGCAGACCCTCCCGCCGGTAGACCATAAGCCGGGCCAGGGTCTCCAGTAGGTCATCCTGCACCTGGATCTTGTCCCCATCTGCCCATGTCTCCATGGCAACCAGAACAATTCTTGTGTTGAGCTGTTCCTTGTATATCTGGGCCCAGAGAGAAGATGGGGGAGGGGCTGGAGAGAGGCTGCAATCTATATTTTTCAAGAAGTGGTGTGTGTGTGTGCGTGTGCGTGTGCGTGTGCGTGTGTGTGTGACTGACAATGACCCCCGGATGCCTGGATGTGGAGGAGAAGGGGAGAGGGGTGTAGGGATGCTGCTTACCACATCTGCCAGATTCACAACAGATTTTGCGAAGTTGCTGGTGAGGACCACTGACTGCCGCATCTGCTCAAACTGCCCCAGAGAAGTAGGTAAGAAGGCAAGGCTCCCCTGGGCCCCTCCTCCCAGGGTCCTCCCCCTTAGCCCAGGAACTTACCAGCTGGTGGTCGTTGATCACAATCAACTCTACATACTTGGTCTCGCTGTGCACTGTCGGGTGGCCCCTGCGGACCTGGAGGGTGGGTGGCACTTGGAATCAGTTCCCTCCATGTCTGGACTCATGGGCAAGCCATGGGCAGACTTGTGGGGAGGGGGCATTCTGGACTCCAGTCAGGGATGATGCCAGCCCCCAACTGGCAGAAAATGCCATCCCTCCCAGCCTGGAACTGAAAGCAGAGGACATGCAGTATTTGAAGGCCCCCAAAATGGGGGCTTGTGTAGACACCAGTATTAGGGAGGGGTTGAGGGGGCCCTTTTTGGAGATAGTTCCCTGGCCATCGCTGTGAGCTCTCCTTTGCCCAGCTATAGGTGGGGGTGACCTGCCTTGGACCATTCTCTAAGGTCTTGCAGCCCGAGGCTGTGCGGGCCCCGTACCTGCCTTTTCCTTCTTAGCTTGGGCCAGTTGGGAAGAGCAGACTGGGCAGGGACAGCAAACAGGCAGCCTGTGGGGAGCAGTAGGTAAGAGGGGCCTAGCTGTCCAGCCCCACCCCCTTCCCCTCTCTTACCTGGTTCCCTGCATCCAAGGGGGGCTGGGAGGAGAGGGATCCGGTAAATGAGGTGGGGAAGGGGTCCCTGCAATGAGGGGATTTAGTTCTTGGGGAGCCAATCAGATCTGCTCTGAGCCCAGATTGGGGGCAGCTCCCGCCCTTCCCCCACCCCACCCCGGGGTGACCCAGAACTGGCCAGAGCTCCCATGTCGGATCTGATCTCCCAGATGCTCAGATTCCAGGGTCAAGACCTGGGGGGCGCCCTGAGAGACAGGGGCAAAGGACACTGGAGCCCAGTGAGAGGTCACTTGGGGGACAGAGGGGACATTGGAGATGGGGGCACAGAAGGTAGGAACCAGAGCTGGGGTCATCCAGGGCGATGGGGCTGAGGCTACTGGAGGGGAGGAGGAGGAGGCACCACAGCTGTAGGGGGCAGTCACACACAGCACGGCCATCAGAAGGTCAGGAAGGCCCCGCGGGCTTGTTTACCTGTGGGGGTCCCCAGGGCCCAGCCATCTCCTTAGGCTCGACGATATAAGTCAAGTTGCCATCAGAGAAGACCCCGCTGTAGAGAGAGGCACGGTTCACCACCATCCTGGGTCATCCCCACTGCAGAGCGCCCCCTACTCCCTGCCCCCACAGCTGCCGAGTGCCCCCTACTCACTGCAGCCCCTGGCAGGTAGAGAGTGCAGCAAAGGAATGTGGGTTACCCCGGAGTTTCCCGTGGTAGTAGCAGTGGTCTCCAGCCCCCTGTGGAGCGGAAAAGCTGTGACGAGGACACCCTGCCCCAGCATGGAGGCTCGGGGGACAGGACGGGGGGGGGCGGCGGGGGGGCGGCGGGGGGGGGGGGGGGGAGACCGAGGTCTCAGGATCACCAAGGGCTCTAAGCTGGTGGCGCTTCTAATGCCTTCTGTCACCCGTGAGCAAGCTCCTAACACTTTCTGGGCCAGCTTTATCTACCCCATAAAATGAGGACACTAGGCCACAGCGGCAGCTTCTGGCTATTGGTTGGGGCTGGTAAAAGATCCCAGACTCCTTTGAGACCAACAGCTGGCTCTTACATAGGACCTACCATACTCCAGGCCCTGTTCTAAGCCTGGCACCTACAGTGACCCAACCCCCACCCCCACCCCCACCCCGACACACACACCTCATGCACAAGCTCACACAGGCACATGTGGTCCGCAGCTGAGCAACTGTGCATGGGTTCTCCTGACCTGCTCATAGGTCAGAGGGGACCAGCAGCACCCGTCTCTCCCAACTCCGCTTCCTGCAGAATTACTTGTGCTCCAGTTACAGAACAGGCTTGGGGGGTGGGGTGGGGGAGTAAGCTATTTATAGACTCTCATTCATCTTTATTCAGGCTCCAGGGCCTCTAGGACTGGGACCCTATGCGGCAGGCATCTGGGACTCCCAGAGCAAGAGGGGGCATTTTGGTCTGGATGCTGCTCGGGACTGGATCCTAGCTCTCGCCTAGGATGTACAAAAGCCTGAGTGTGGTCACTAGCTCTCCACAAACAAGGGAGTAGTTGCTATCCCTTCTAAAGCTAAGGTGACACAATAAAGACCCTGTTATACCACCATGCAAGGGGTGGGGGTGTCAGACCTCAATCTGAAGCTTGGGGGTGGGGCTCAGGGCCCCACACCACCCAGTCTGTGCTCTCTAACTGCAGGTCCACGGGGTCTCCGAGGAAGGAAGGGGTGGGGGTGTTTCCAGACACCTTAGCCATGCTGTGTGTGTCCTTGACACCCCTCCACCATCCGTCTCTCTGTCCTCAGTGTTCCTCTCTGCTGGCGTTCTGGGGATCAAAGCCTCCCACATGCCAGGCCTGCTCCACTATTACGTCACACCTACAGCCCCACCTCTGTGACCACTAAACAGCACCTCTATCCCACCTGATCTCTTCCAAAGACACTCACAGTGCTGTGTTGTCTTGTCCCCTCCCGGCTGAAGTGGCGCTCCACATACTGGGAAGACAGGAGGTGACTGAAACCACAAAGTATCAGGAAGAAGTGTGTGTGTGGGAGTGTCACTCGGTGAAGCCAAGTCCTGCTTAGACATCACCCTAGCTAAGGATCCACGTCCTCCAGTACCCCCCACCCAGCCACACCCCACTGCCCAGTGCCCGCCCTCTGGCTCTGGGCCACACTCACTGGTTCAGCTCCAGGTCCAGAGTGAAGTTTGACTTGAAGGCCGGGATGACGAAACTCACCTGGGCCAGGTGCACAGGCTGGCATGGGGAAGAGCAGAGAGGAGTCAGCCTGAAGTGAGAGTGGGGAACCCCAGAGGAACCCTGTGGAGGGGCAGCCAAGCCCCAGAAGCTGAGGAGACCTTTTTCTTGGGACCTTGTCCTCTGAGACTCCTTTCCCAGGGACAGCTGTTCAACCTTGGCCACAGCCCACCCACCCGGACCCGGGTCCTGGGCACCCTCTGTTCCCTGGCTGCTTTCTGAGTTAGTCTCCTTGAGATTCAGAGACAGAGAGGGGTTAGCTTAGCCTGCCCACGGCCTCATATCAGGCTCTCAGAGCTGTTGACAGGGTGACCCAGCTCCAGTGGAACAAAAGGAAGCCCCCAGACACACCATGGAAAAATAGAAGGTCTCAGCTCACAGCTGGCCAAGGGAAGGGGAGCAGGCCCCTTCTACCCCAACCCCAATCTACTCAGGAGGACTTGGGCTTCCAGACACATGGGGACTGACCACTGGGGCCCTAATGCTGGGCAAGGGCAGGTGCTACCTTGACGGGGGACTAGGGTTCCCCCCCCCCCCCCCCAAGTCCATTGCCCTCTGCCTACCCAAAGCAGCTCATCTTTAATATTTCAATCCAACTGTTAATTTTTAAACACGGAAGTTTTCCTGATAAATTTTTCAAAGGGGCATATGCAGCAGGGCTGGGAGGCTCCAGGTTGCTATGGCAATGGACTAGGCCTGAGCAAGATGGCTGCCCTCTCTGCCTGGATGCCTGGATGCCCAGCTGCCTGGCAGGTGGGGGTGGGGGAAGGGAGACATCAAAGGCTGGAGGAAAAGTTTCACAACCCCCACCCCCTCTCCAACTCCCCCAGAAGTGCAGCAGAGCTTGGGCTAAGGGGAGGGGGACTGGCCTGAGCTAGAACCACTTTAAGGACACACCTGGAGCCCAACCCCCACCCAAATGCTGGCAATCAAGTCTTTGGACTTTCACATCGTTTTGCAAGCACAGGAAATGTCTGGGGCTAAATTTTGGGGCTGGAGTCTCACTCCTACCCCATCTATTTAGGAGGACAGACCTCCTCTGGAGCAAGACCCTGCCACTGTGCCATCCGGTTAGGAGTGACTGTTCTCTGGTGTTAGAGGGCACCTTGCAGGTAGAGAGAGCCCTGAGAATCAGGCCAACGGGTCTCAGAGCCCATGTCTAGCTGAGTCCTCTCCCACCTTACCGTAGCTAATTCTTTCTGAGCACTACTTAGGGCCCCTGCAGTGGTCTGAACTCTTTAGGAGCACTGCCATATTTGATCTCTTCCACCACCCTGTGGGCCACCTGTTCTTGCCCTTCCTGCCAGTCACAAGCAAAGCAAAGAGATGCAAACTAGTATGCACAAGGCCACACAGGTAAGAGGTCAATGCCTTGTGTGGTGATGTAATCTGCAGTCCCAGGAGGACGAGGCTGGAAGACCATGAGTTCGAGGCTAGCCTCCGCTCTATGGTTCCATACTGTCTTGGCTGCTGAAAACTTGTACCCCAAACAGAAAAGAGAGAGAGAGAGAAAAAAAATAGAGGCTGATATTCAACCCCAGGGAATGTACTTTCAAGCTTTCTCTTCTGGAAAGTTGACAAAAATGGAAGTCAGCTTAGGGCCATGAGAGCCTCGGAGGATGCAGACAATGTGGAACCAAAGGCCAGAGCCTGCGAAGGCAGACCTGTGAGCCCCAAGGACATAGACTCACCCCATCCCAGGCTGTCTGAGGTTCCAAGCCCCACCCTAAGCCCCCAGAGCATCGATCAAGCTCAAAATCGAACACCAAGGGCAATGAGTTCCTGCTACACCTCCCCCACCCCGCCCTCAACCTGGCCAAGTCTGCTGCCCCCCCCCCACACACACACTGCCCCCATTCCTGGCCTGGCTCTGGTCCTCTCTCCTTCAGCTCTGCCTGGGCACCTCTGCCCCTCCCACCTCAGGACTGCCCCTGCTTGTCTGTCTGTCCCTATCCTGGCTGCTTGGAGAAGTAGCTTTCTAGGTCCCTTCCTTGGATCCAGTTCT
>JADRCD010204684.1:18153-48134 GCA_019843815.1 Montemys delectorum | reverse complement strand
ATGATTTATTGTTTGAATGTAGTACCTTCCAGTAAAACATATTTTTAATGATACAAGAAAGGACATATTAACTCATTTGAAGTAGACTATTCTAAAACAATAAATAAATTGACAAAAATTGCTCTTGATTAATATAAAAGCAAGGAAAAATTAATTTCAAGCATGTATTATTATTAATAATAGCAATATTTATTGTTATTAAACTGAAATCATTTGAAATCATCCACACATAGTTAACATTTGGACAAAAATATGTTATGGATCATGGAAGGTAGTGATTTTCACTCAAATTCAAATTTTATTTAAAGTACAAAGTAGAATTAAGAACAATACTATTTCTCAGTCATTGCTTGATTTTTCATCTTTAGAAGCATTGGTGCAAGAAGGCTTGTTAAGTTTATTCTGAAAAAAAAAAAGTTATTTTTCTTCAAAGCAGTTTCTTCATTTTTTTTTCCAATGTACCTAGCTATCTTTATCTTAATTACCTAATTCATCCAAGATAAATACTTACTCAAACAATGAAGTGGACAAAGGTCCATATAGAAAACCATTAATATTCTGAAATTTTAACCTGGAAAATCATCCCTTCTCAAAACTTAATGAAACACCTATAGTACAAATACACGTATAATGTGTTAAGTACTCTATGCAATTGTTCAAATATCCTTCTATTTGTTTTTGTTTTTGTTTTCAAATTTTAATTTGAAAAAATACAATATATTCTGACCATGCTTTTCCCTACTCCCAACTTCTCCCAGATCTGCCCTACCTCCCTACTCACCCAATAATATGCCTTTCACTCTTTCATTAAGTATAAACGAACAACAAAACAAATCAAGAAACACATACAAAGAAGCACCACAAAAAAGCAAATAAAAAGGAAACAATATTTAAGGAAATACTGGTAAGGCAAAAAAAAAGAAAAGAAAGAGACAAAGGAAGGAAGGAAGGAAGGAAGGAAGGAAGGAAGGAAGGAAGGAAGGAAGGAAGGAAGGAAGGGAAAAGGAAAGTCGAAAGCCCAAACAAAATGAGGTCAAACATCTCCAAGAGCCATTATGTTAATTTTGTCTATTCTCCAAATGACTCCTGGGCATGTGGCCTACCAAGATATGTACTTATTACACCCAGTAAGATACGACTTGAGAAAAATATTTGCCCTTTGCAAAATGATATCAGTTGCAGCTATTTGGTTATGGGTTAGGGGTTGTGTCACTTCCACATCTCAGCACTGTGATCCCAACTGCCTTGACTCTATCACATATGCTATGTAAATAAACATAATAGTCTCCTTCTCTACTTCTTTAACTTCACCAAGAATACAAAGTGTGGTTTTCACGTAGAACTATTTCCAATTTTCTGAGGAACTTCCAGATTGATTTCCAAAGTGGTTGTACCAGTTTGCAATCCGACCAAAAATGGAGTAGTGTTCCTCTTTCTGCACATCTTCACCAGCTGTCATTGGAATTTTTGATCTTAGTTATTCTGATTGGTGCAAGGTAGATGTCGTTTTGATTTGCATTTCCCTGATGACTGAGGATGTTGAACATGTCTTTAAGTGCTTCTTAGCCATTTGAGATTCCTTAGTTGAGAATTCTTTGGGTGTATAGCCAAATATATATTCGACCACATCACAAGACCATGTGCTTCACTATGTTCATAACAGCCTTATTTGTAAAACCCAGAAGCTGGAAACAACCCAGATGTCCCTCAACAGAAAAGTGGATACTAAAAATGTAGTTAATTTAGACAATAAATTACTACCCAGATATTAAAAAATGAAAACATTGGGAATTTTTCAGGCAAATGGATGGAACTAGAAAATATCATTCTGAGTGAGTTAATCCATACCCAAAGGACATTCACTGATAAATGGATATTAGTCACAAAGTTCAGAATATTCATGATACAACAGACTATGTGACGCTTAACAAGAAGGAAGGTCCAAGGGTGGATACCTCAATCCTTCTTAGAAGTGGAAACGAAATAATCACCATAGGCACAGGGAGGGAAGAAGGGAGGGAAGGAAGGACTTTGTTGCATAAAGTACAAAAAAAAAAAAATGCTAACACCAGCTAGGCAACAGATGGTGGCCTTGGCCTCTTTTCAGCCTAGCAGAAATGGAGGCCACATTATTCCTTTTAGCAAGGGCCTGTGTCATCCAGGCTGCCTCTGTCTCTCAGGAGCTCTGAAGTTGCTCTCTCCACCTAGCTAGTCAAGTTCCCATGCCTGGCTGTTGCCATGCATTTCCCACTCTTCCAAATTCTTACAGCTGGCTGGGGTGTACTCACGCACACCACACTCTGCCACTGCACCTTTTTCTGTAAGCCAGTTGAGTTGCTGCATGAAGGAAAACACCACCCAATCTTAGTTTAGAATCAACAGGTAACGTGATACCTGGGCTCTGAACCTACCATCCTAATTTTGTAAACTAATCTAAGTTAAATCCTCTAGAGGTGAATCCTGGTGGATCCACCTCTCAAACCAACAGCCTCAGGCTTCCTACATTCTATCTGCCTCCCTTTCCCCTGATTTCCAAAAAGGAAGTCTTCTTTCTCCTGTCTTCCCTTTTCCTCTCCCCAACTCAGAAGTCCCACCTACTCCTTGCTCAGTGATTGGTTTCCTGTAATGTTTATTTATTAGGGGAAAATTCTACCACAGGACTTGGGTGGTACAGGGGAGGGGAAGAGAAACAGGGGTCAAGATTAGGTATGGGGCAAATAGTATAGAAGCTCACAAGGCCAGGAGAATGAATAGAAATATGCACCAGTGGGAGGTGGAGGGTGGAGGGAACCTCTAGAAAGTCTTAGACACCAAGTTTGTGACATACTCCCGGGACACAATGAGGATAATCTTGATCAAGATGCCCAACAGTGGAAGCTAAAGAGACCACCTCCAGTAGAAGGTGGTCTCACCCCTATTTGAAATATGGGGCCACCCAACCAACTTCAAAATTCTTGACTCAGAATTGTTCCTGTCTAAAGGAAATGCAAGCAGAAAAATAGAGTAGAGATTGAAGGAAAGGCCATTCAGAGACCTAGTTAGCTTGGAATTTATACCATGACAGTATTATCAATGCCATCTTGTGCTTGCAGACAGGAGCCTTGCATAGCTGTCCTCTGATAGACTCTACCAGAAGCTGACTGAGACAGGTGCAGATACTTACAGCCAACCATTGGACTGAGTTGAGAGAAGCCATTAGGATGAATTAGAGAAAGGACTGAAGGAACTGAAGACATTTACAACCCCATAGGAAGAACACTATCAATTAATCCCTCAAATTTCCCAGAGGCTAAGCTACCAACCAAGGAGCATAGAAGGTCTATGGCTTCTACTACATATATAGCAGAGGATTGCCTCTCTGACCTCAGTGGGAAATGATATGCTTAGTTCAGAAGAAACTTGATGCCCAGGGAAGGGGGAATGCTAGCATGATGAGGTAGGAGTGCATGTGTGGGTGAAGGAGCACTCTCTCAGAAGCAAAGGAGATGGGGGATGAGCTGAAGAACTCCTGTAGGGCAGACCAGGAAGAGGGGCAACATTTGGAATGTAAATAAATAAAATAATTAATAAAATTAAAAGCTAAGAATCTTTGTCAAAGCATCCAGCTTTCATCTATATCTTATTTTTAATATATCTAGAACCATTTCATCTTTTTGGGGTCAAAATCAGCATCATTCCCATTGCACCAGTCTAGATATTTGACTATTTTCAGCATTTCAACACAGAAATTGATTTTACTTTCAATATTTTATAAAACAAATGATCCTAAGTTTCATCTTTTCATTTGTGATGTCTGATACGTAATTATTTATGAATCATTATGCATAATTATTATTCATTCAAGTTGCCCACCTTGTCAGTTTTGTTGCTCATTAATGTAAAGCCAAATTCAAGGAACAAATTTGGTATCTATAAAGTTCTCAGTAAGCATTAATTGAGTGAATGAAAAGGTAAATCTATTTGTGCATGGTATGGTATGTCATACCCCACAGATATCACATAATCTCTTGCCATTTTATGAAGAAAAACAATTTAATTCACAACAGCAAACTCTAATGATAAAACTCCCAGCTCTCTTTGAGTACAGTTTGCCATCTGTTTTTCTAAACTACTCAGCAAAGAATATTTTAAAACAAAATAATCCCACTTAACATCTGTTTGATTTTATTCCCACTCTGCTAAGTGGTGGTTTCCTTGACTTTAATTTATGGTCTGCAAACTTCATGCTTAGAAAAGAATAAAGGATAATAAACTGTACTTCATTATGATCTGAGCATCACATTAAATATGTCATGAGCAAAATAATGCTTGTAAATGCTTTTATATCTGTGTTGATTAATCACTTTTTACACCTGGAAGGTAATTTTACTTTTAATAAATGAATTAAGAGATTATAAATTATATATGTTCATTTAAATTTATTTTATATTAATGATGAAATCATCAGAACTTTTATTATTACAAATTAAGGAAGAAAAGTTTGTTTTAATTTTAACCATATTTATAGCTAAATAATTTAGCAAATTTTTTTTCAGTTCAGGTATTGTCATTGAAGAACAAGAATTTCATCACAAATAAACTTCATATATTTATTTTAAGTTCAATTTAAAGTGATATATAATTTTTATCTTATAGGACTCATTCATATGAGTCAGTTATGTTAATTATTAGCATATAGTCATCTTTGAAAAACAAGCCTGGTATATTAAAAAGTACTCAGTAATACTTTATGAAATAGAAGAATAAATCAAATACATAGATCAACTTATACTACTAAACTACTACATATATTTTCTATAGGCATTCCTATATTACTTCTGGAAAAATGAAAATCATTTCTCAAATATAAAGTTAGTAAAATATTTCTAGGACATGGTGTGCATCCATAAAATTCAATGACGGAAAATTCAAAGGAATTCATCATTTTTTAACATCTAAAAGATCAGTGTGAGCTCAAGAGCAGCCAGAAAATAGAATAATAAAAAAACAATCAAAGAAAATATGGATATAGTATTTATAAAATATATTAAATAACTTAAATACACCTTTTGAATAATTTATGTAGATATAAAGAAAAAAATACTCAGTGTCCTGTCTTAATAATCTTAATCTAAGAAATAACTTCATGTTTTTTGCTTCAGAATTAACTACTTTCCTTTTTTTCTGGAAAGAAAATAACTGAAGATGACTTGATTCCTGCTCCTTTATATTACAGGTTGAAACAAATGACTGATGAATTTTTAAAACAATATTCTCTGTATATGTAATAATATTGTTCATTTTATAAACTTTCTGAAATTTGAAAATTATAATATCATAAATTCCATTGTCAACTACTAAGTTGTCATCTCTGAATTTGCAAACATACAGGTAACATTATACAAACTGAGCAGTTTTATTTATAGATTTAACAATACAAATTTGTGTGTTTGCGTATGTATGTGTGTTTGTATGTGTGTGTGTGTGTGTGTGTGTGTGTGTGTGTGTGTGTGTGTGTGTGTATGTGTGTGTAAGAGAGAGAGAGAGACCATTTAAAGGAAAGGACTGTGAACTTGACAATAATAGGAGATACATGGGACTAATGGTAAGGAGTTAGATCTCACTAATCTCTGGGATTTAGAAATTTTTCTCAGTGTGAAGAGTAGAATGATAGTCACATGATAAGAGGGAGGGAGAATGAGAAAAAATTAATGTGATAGTTCAGTTCTAAGTTTGACTTAAAAAGGAATACAAATTTCACATTAGCAGGATGATAATAGCTAAAAATTAAAGCTATTTCAGAAAGCTAGAAGGAAAGATATGGACAGAGTATTTATAAAATATATTAAATAACCTAAATACATCTTTTTAATTGTTTTACCATAAGAAAATGTTTGATCTTCAAGTTCAGATAGCAAGTGCCTGATGGGAACAGTTCTCTAGGATTAACAATAGATTTGTTTGCTAAAGAGGGCCTAAAGAAGGAGGCTTGAATTTCACTCAGAAATGAAATGAAATAAGTCATAGGAGGTAGATGGATAAAGGGAACTGGATAGGAGTAGGGGTGGGGAGGGAAAGGGAGGGGAGGGGTTAGGTGAAAGTGACACCAAGGAGATTTCTAGAATTGGAGGATATGGAGCCTAAAGTGGCCACCTCCTGTAGCCAGGCAGGGCTCCCAGTACAGGGATAAGAACACCAACCCACCCATAAAATCTTCAAACAAAAATGTGTCCTGCCTCCTAGAGGTACAGGGACAAAGATGGAGCAGAGACTGAGAGAATGGCCAACTAACTACTGGCCAAATTTGAGACCAACTGCATGGGCATGAACCAATCTCTGACACTATTAATGATATATTGTTATCCTTGCAGACAAGACCCTAACATAACATCTATGAGGGTGACACTAGTAAACACTCCGAGTAATGGAGGACATGGATCCTAATCAGCCATCTTCAGTAACCAGGCCAGGCTTCTGATTGTGGAATAGAAAATCCAACCCAGACACAAAACCTTTGACCTATGACCTTTTCTGCTAGCAAGATAAGCTGGGGAAAAGATTGCCTGGAGCTCGTGAGAGTAGACAAACAATGATTGCTCTAACTTGAAGCTCATGACAAAAGAGTTTGTCCTTGTCTAACACTATCTGTATGACCAGGAACAACAACAACAACAACAACAACAACAACAGCAACAACAACAACAACAAACAATAAGAAAAAAGTCAATTAAATGACTTCTGTTGGTTTTCTGTTATACTCATAGGTTCCAGGGAGCTTCCATTGCTCTAGTTCTCCATATCGCCCACCAAATGCCTCTAATTAAATCAGCTCTCCCTACATACTCTACCTTATTCCTCCCTTCCCCCTTTCTGATACTGTACATTCAGAGCCCTAACCACTTTCAGTCTATCTTCAAGATCTGTTTTTTTTCCCTTTTCCAAGGGAGATCAACGCATTTCCCCCTAGAAGCCTCCTTGATATTTAGCCTCTCTGATTTGTGAATTATAGTGGGATTATCCTTTACTTAACTTAAGAGCTAATATCCACTTATAAGTAAATACATATTATGTTTGTCTTTCTAGGTCATGGTTACTTCATTCAAAATGATTCTTTTCCCAGTTCAATTCATTTTTATGAAAATTACATGATTTTTTTGAATGCACAGTATTATTACTCCATTATGTAAGGGTGCTACATTTTTTTAATCCATTCTGCAGTTGAAGCATATCTACATTGTTTCCAGTTTCTGGTTAATATGAATAAAGCCAATAGGAACATAATTGAACAAATGTCATTGTGGTAGGATGGAGCTTCTCCAGGGCATATGTTCAAGAGAGGTGTAACTGGATCTTGAAGTAGATCGATTTCCAATTTTGTGAGGAACTACTATGTTGATTTCTATAAAAGCTGTGCAAGTTTACACTCTGACAAGCAATAGTGGAGTGTTCCCCTTGCTCTACATCCTTACCAGTGTTAGCTGTTACCTGCTTTATTGATTTTAGCCATTTGACAGGTGTGAGATAAAACTCAAAATAGTTTTGAATTCCTTTTCCCTGATGGCTGAAGATGTTGAACATTTCTTTGAGTCTTTCTCAGCTACTTGAGATTCCTCAATTGAGAATTATATTTAGATATGTACCCCACTGTTATGTAGACTATTCGGTTGATTGATGCATACCTTCTTGAGCTTTGTATATCTTTAATCCTTATGGAATATAAAGTTGGTGAAAATCTTCCCTATTTTTTAGGTTGTCATTTTATCCTAATGAGAGTATCTTTTGCCTTACAGAAGTTTTTCGGTTTTATGCAGTTTAATTCATTAATTGCCAATTTTCATGCCTGTTCTTTTCCTGCACTGTTTAGAAAGTTGTCTCATAGAAAGAGTAACTTGTAAAATCCTCTTCTTCAAACTTGATACAAGAGCTACAAACATCAAGCAAAGCATTCAGTCTCACTCTTTGTTGTTTTCTTTCCTAGAAGCCACCTCCCAAGTTATTTGTCTATGTCTCCCTTGGGTATATAAATACTTTTGAAATATATAAGCTGTTCTGAAAACCAGAGTATAGTGTAAAAACATGAAATAAACAATACTACTAATAGAGAGGCTGAGATAGGAGAAGTAAGATTTCAATACCCTTATGTTGTACACAGCAAGACGCTGTCACAAACAAGTTGAAAGTATGTATAGATTGTACAATATTGGACCTATTTCTCCAATTACCAAATTAGAGAGACCATTGGATGACAATCAACAAATTTCTAATGCCTCATATTTTTGGATTTCAATCGCTTAGGATTTGTTGGTAATATTAATTTTTATATTAATATATTAAGAAAAGGTAATTGTCACTTCCTGTTGTTTTTGTTGTAAGAGGTGGAATTAGATTTGTGTGGATTTGTTGAAAGATTACTTTCTTGCTTCTTCTGGGGTGTAGTTTTGCTTCTTATGTTGATGTTTTCCATCTTTTATCCTTTGTAGGGCTGGATTTGTGGAAATATATTGTGCAAATTTTGTTTTGTCATAGAATATGCTTTTCCAAATTATCACAACCAATGAACCAGATTCTTACCCACACCTATTGTCTATGCCACTCTCCAAGCAAAATCACTGTTCATTGAAACAGTTGGTTAATAACTTTATGGATAGACTATCTTAATACACACACCATTTCTTAAATGAATGTAGCCTGTTCTCTGTGGCCTGAGAATAAAGTCACTCACTCAAGTCAAATAGTTTTGACCATAGCAGGAAGTCTGTATCTAAAAATCGTGCCTACAATTCATTCCTTGGCACAGCAGAACTGTCAACTCTCAGCTTAGCTACAAAGACAGGTAAAATCCTTTAGTGATTTGAGGGTCACTGAAGTGCAGCCTTATTACAATGAAATCCAATGTCTAAAAATTGTTCTTATTTTGCATTTGTACCACAGAAAGAGCCAACAAACAAAAAGACTTTACATATTTATGTTCATTTAAGAAAATACTAGTAGTGATGTATTATTTTGAAATATACAGTTAATATGTTTAGAGTTATTTGAAATTTATACTGAGAAAAACGTATGTATTTGCAATATTCCTGTAGACAAGCATCTACATAACACTGTTAAACTGATTGTTTTATATCAAACAACTTTTATAATGCTCATTTTTATTGTTATAATATTTTATAAATTTTAAGGAATATGACAAAAAAGATATTGTAGATATTGAAGAGGGGGGTCTCTGGGAAGAGTTGCGGTACAAAAGGGAAAGAAGAATGTGATTTAATTCTATTTATTTAAAATATGTTTTTAAATGTTAACAAATTCAGACAAATTGAAATCATGTAACTGTTCTCATCATAATGCAATAAAAGTTTAAAAAAACATACAAGTGACTAAACATGTAAAAACTGGAAAAAATTAAAGAACTTTGCTTTTTTGTTGTGTCAAAAAAAGAAAAGAAAGTTGTCTCATATACCAATATGATCAAGGCTATTCTCATTTTTTCTTCGGTCAGAATCAGCATGTCTGCTTTTATATTGAGGTCTTTGATTCATGTCATCTTGAGTTTTGTTCAGGGGGACAGATAAGTATAAATTTTTATTCTTCAACATGCTGACATCTAATCAGACCATCAGAATTTGTTGAAGATGCTTTTCCTTCCCAGTGTATTTGTGGGGCAGTGAGCTGTGCACAGACAGCACAGAGTTGGAACTCTAGTGACCCTAAGGGACAGTAGATGTTCAGGTATGTCTCCTGGGCTCCTGGCTCGTGTCACAGCTACAGCCTCCCACAGCTACCTGCAGAGAGGTGTGTGGTCATCAGTCATTTAGGCAATGCCCCCAACTACTGGTATTCTGCTGGACTCCACCCTCACAGTTACCTGGCAACAGCCAGGTATGCTCCTCCACACAGTTACCTAGCAACAGCCAGGATGTCCCAGCCCACTATAAAAGGAGCTGCTTACCCCTCCCCCTCTCTCACCTTTTATTCTCTTGATCTTAATCTTGCTCCCTTGCTTCCCCTCTCTCCTACTTCCATTCCACACTCCTCTCCATGTGGTCATGGTAGTACTCTACTTCTCTACTCTCTCCCTCTCTCTGCTTTTCTACAATAAATGCCTTAAAATCATAGACTATCTCTTCTCATCAGGATCCTCTGTGCTGGAGCAATGGAGCAGGTCTTTCCCTAATGAGTCACATATCAAGCCACCCACCAGGAGGCCTTCCTGTGCTCCAGCCACAGCCAGCCAGCCCAACCCAAGCTGCCTGCCAAGGTGAGCTAGGGTACCCAGGAGGCCGGCACCCACTAAGAGGAGAAGAGGGGTGATGATGAGGCAAGGATTGAGGGAGAGGGTGACCATCAGGGTGACAGGGAATAAGTTGTAAGTGAATAGGCAAAAAAAATTTTTTGGACTGAGCACAGGGTCCCCAATGAAGGAGCTAGAGAAAGGACTCAAGGAGCTGAAGGGACTTGCAGTCCCATAGAGGAACAACAATATGATCTAACCAGTACCCCCGGAGCTCCCAGGGACTAAGCCACCAACCAAAGAGTACACATGGTGGGGCTCAGGGCTCCAGCTGCATATGTAGCAGAAGATGGCCTAGTTGGTCCTCAATGGGAGGAGAGGTCCTTGATCCTGTGAAGGTTCTATGCCCCAGTGTAGAGAAATACCAGGGCCAGGATGTGGTAAAGGGTGGGTTGGTAAGCAGTGGGAGGGGAGAGGGAATAGGGTTCTTTTCAGAGGGGAAATCAGGAAAGGGGATATCATTTGAAATGTAAATAAAGAAAATATCTAATAAAAAATTACCCTAAAATAAAAATATTATACATTATTTTTATCATTCAGTTCTGAAGATAAAATTGAGATTAATTATTATTCACAATATTCAGACTTCTGTTCCAAAAGTATGGCATGTTTCTTCTTTTATGTGAGAAATTAATTCAATGGAATTTTTTTAGACTTTCAACTAAATCGAATTTATAAAATTGTATTTTTATAATAGAAGAAATAAAATGTTTTAAAGTTAGAAAGAAGACAAATATTTTTACACTTTTGGATGTTATCTGTAACTCAAATTTATGAGATTATTCATACTATCTTGAACCTTATTGGACAAATTAATATTTTTCAAAAATATGGGGAAGACACAATGCATTATGTAGATATCATGCAAAGAAGGAAAATAGCCTGTTTTTGGCATCCTATTGGGATTTTATTGAAATGCTCTTTTAGAGCTTTTTACTTTACCACTGAAATTCATAAGCAACTGATCTTTTCATCTCTTCTCTAAGGACACTTAAGCATGAGGAATGAGGCTCATCCTCTGAGAGAACAGAAGGTCAAGAAAAAAACCTTAAGATGCTTAGAACATCCTAAAAATTATCATTCAAGTCAAATAAAGGCAATAAACAAAGTAACAGCTAAGTCTTAATGATACAACACTGTACTTTTAATTGCCTTTAAAAGGTCAGAATTTATACTGACATTAAAACACATATAAACACACATATACATGCATTGTCCAGATTTTGAATCCTCCAAGAAGACATTATTCCTATAATCTATAGTCTTCTATATTCTAAGATATACCTCTCCTTTTAAATTATTATTAAATATTAAATATTGGTTAACATTTTGTATGTTTCAAGTTAGATAATGTTTATACAAGATGAGAATTTAGTTTTTAAATGTCTATTTGTCTTATTATGATCAAATTGATTATATTTTAGTAGTATCACCCTTTCTCAGTTCTATATTAGAGCCAGCATGTCTTGGCTTTTTAGCGACTAATGTAGTGCTTAGACAATAGTCTTCTTTGCATTTACACTGGCGGTCATTTAACAAGTTATTCCTTTGTAAGACCGGCTTTTTTGGATGGTTAGTGTAGTTTTTAAGGTTGTTATGGAAACATAAAATGTACCACAATATCAGAGTCATTAGTCCCCCTAACCACTTTGAGATTACTCATTTCTACTTTAAGTCAAGGCCATGAATCACATCTGTATACATTTCTTGCTCTCACTTTTTCACAAGTGTAGGAAACATTGAGGTAAGAAAGAAGCATATTTGGATGAAAAAGAGAGTGCCTGCAGACTGAAACTACCAATAAGAGCTCGAGTAGGGAATGAAATGAAAGAGATCTCATTAAATGAATCTTCAGTCAATCTTCAGACATCAAGGAGCATTTGAATTTCTTCTTGTAATGCAGTATAAGAAGACTTCATGCAACAGACCTGGAGGTGACCAAGTTCTCTTTGACCTAAGAGACATTGTGAACACAGGTGAAATACAGAAGCATTGACAATATGTTTTATCATTTTATCAATATCCTGTGTTCAAATTCAGAAGTCAAATGCTAGTGCACATCTTTAATCCCTAACAAAGATTAGGGTCACCTTGAAGATTAGGTTAGTTTGAAGGAGAAAGCAGCCATGTTTGAAAATCTAATTGAGGGATAGACAGAGTGACAACTCAAAGGAAGACTAGACAGAAGGACACAGAGATAGGCAGACCTTGCAGGAGAAAAGCACAGGATAGGGAAACTACTTAATAGTAGTGCTGGAAGAGAAGAGAAATTGTGTGTGGCAGTTTCACATGGATGGTTTAACAGAGACAAATCATAGAACAATCTAGACACAGGTGAATACAGAATGAGCCAGAAGATTAGAACATATTGCCTAAGTTAATATGAGCAAAGCAGAACAATCCAACGAGAAGGAAGACTAGAGAATCCAGTTTGAATTAAACAGCTTCAGGAGACATTTGGGCCAGAGTAGCTGAGTTGAACCAGCCAGGGAGAGTTCAGAAAGAGAACGTGCCATGGACCGGGTTTGTTGCAGGGACTCCAATTTCCACAGGATGAGCGTTCTGGTCAGGTGGGCAATAAGTCAGCAGATGACAAACAGACTCGACACAAGGGTGTGGTGAATCTGAATGTATTTGTACAAAGTGAATTTCAGGCTTAAATATCATACAGCAAGCAGGGCAGATGACAAGAGTCACATAGGCAGGCAGGGGGGTTACAGCAAGGGGTGCAAGACTGAGGTCACATAGGCAAGTGACTGCCACATCAAGGTCGGTAGGATCAGGTAGCCAGGTGTGAAGCAGGCTGAAGAGTAGTGGAACACTCCCTGCTGGGGCTAATTTGGTATTCCTATGCTAATTCTCTGGTTTTCCTGGAAATTCTGATTCTATCTAATGTCCTTGAGTGAGGGAAGCCCTTTGATTACTCTCTAGTATGTAAAACAGTTCTGACTTTTGTGGGACTGCCCTAAGAAATGCTCTTGACCTCTGTTGCTAACTCTGAGGAAAACCTGTCTGATAAGGCAGATTCTTTGTGAGAAATTCCAAACTAAGGACAGCTTGGAAATAACTCAGGATAGGTTGGATAGGTTGTGCTGGCTAGGAAACAATGCCCAATCTTAGCCATTTATGAATCGTTTCTTGGGGTTCCTTTATGTCTAAATAAGAGGGCGTGTTGACGATTGGAAAGACTAATCTGGAACACGTCTGAGTTAGGAGATGCCAGAGACTATCTGAATATCCAGGAGGCACAAGCTCCCTTTTGGGGCCATAACACCTCTCATCCTTAATCAGGCTTTTACCCCTGATAATTCGGATATTACTGGAATAGATGAGTGGGCATGGCAAAAAAGAGTAAGTTTATTAATCAGTATGTCTCAGAGACTAAAACATTCTAGGACTAGGTTAGCAGACAGAGGCTGGAAACTGAAGCCATCATGTTTAGGTTTGCAGAAGATTAGATTGTATGAAGGCTAGAAAATTGTAGACCTAGTCCTAGGTATAGGTAGAACTGAGAAAGAAATGCTCTGGACTCAGCTCAAGCCATGTATTCACAGCTCTCATTTCACCCCTAATCTGAGTAAATAAAAGATATATTTATATAAATAGTATCATATTAAACATTCGAAGAAACAAACTATTGTTTTATAAGTTTGTTTCTTCACAGGAATAATTAATAGAAATGCATTTTTCCCTAGAAGAATGATGTTGAGAAATTAGTCCTGACCAAAATAATATGTAGCAGTTTTACATTGAATGAATCCTAACCATCTCTAAGTGGATTTTTGAATGGTTGTATCGTAACAAGATATGCTGGTATCTAAGAAAATACTAGCAAAGACCTTTAAAACCAGCAAATGAGTCCGTGTTGCCACCCAACACTGAACTACTTCATTACCAAGTTGAGTCAACTGCACAGAGGATGGAGATGGTTGACTAAATCAGTGACTGTATAGATAGATAAAAACTTACAAAAACCTGCCAGTTAACTTGTTTCAACACAGTAATCTATATGTGAGATGCTAAAGCTTTTAAATTCAGACTCCATTTTAGAGAAGCTGACCTACGTTTGAACTCAAGTAGACAAACAGCCTGGTAGCATTAGTTTCTAAGCTGACCCCTAAGAAAACCCGAGTTTAGCTCTAGTCTCTATGCTAACTGCCAACAACAGCAGAGTTTCCAGGTTTTACCCCCAACAAGATCAGTGTCTACAGGTTATTCCCCCAACAAACCTGCACTCCAGGTTTCAAGCCTACCGTTTGCCTAAAGACCACTAATGCAGAGAGGAGTAGAAGCTAAGTTTATGATATGAGTCCCATCACAAGCCAATTATGTTAAAGGCCACAGGAGCTTTCCAATTAGATGCTTGTTGCTTACTATAAAGCCTTGACCTAGTAGACATTCAGGGCTCCCCTACCAGCAAAACCATCCTGCATGACCATGGTGCATTGGGGGGGAGGGCAAGCTACCTTGAATAGAATAAAGACCCTGCTGTGAGTTGCATCAAATTGGCTCCTGTGTGTGTGTTGGGGGATCACTAACCTTTCCTTGGCATAACATAGGGATTAATTTGTGGTAGTGGTGGTGGTAGTGTGTGTATGTGTTTATGTGTGTGTGTGTGTATGTATTTATGTGTGTGTGTGTGTGTGTGGTGTTGGCTTACCTTGTTTCCTGTCTTTGATATACAGTGCATCATTCATATAAAAAAACTGTTTTAGCTCTTATTTTAGATTTTTAGTTTTATATTTGTTAATGTAATTTGAGAGACTACGTGCATGCATGGATGTGTATGTCAATGGCAGAGAATAATGTGAAGGAATCTGTTCTCCTCTTCTACTATTTGAGTCCTGGTATGGAATTTAGGTCATCAGGTTGTAACAGACCCTTTGGGTTCAAATTCCATTTTAAGGAATCTGACCGAAGTTTAAACTCAAGTAAGCTAACGGACCTGTACCTAGCTCCAGTCTCCAGGTTATCAGCCAACAAGACCTGGATCTAGCACCAGTCTCCAGGTTATTCCCCAACAAATATGCACCCCCCCAGAATACAAGTCCGCTCCTGCCTAACAACTCCAATCAGAAGGTAAGTAGAAGTTAAGCTTATTGTCTGGCTCCTAGTACCAGCCATAATGTCCCCAATTAGATGTTTGCCAGGCAAGAAACACTTACCTTTCTCTTATCATTTTCTATAAAACCTTGTCCAGATGACTGTCTGTGGCTTTTCTCACTGGACCCATTCTGTGGGTCAGTTGTAAGTTAAGCCCCAAGCTCGAACATGTGAATAAAAACCCTGATGTGATTGCATTGGATCAGCTCCCAATTGGTCTTTTGGAGTACTTCCTGGGGTACTTCCTGGGGTGCTTCCTGGTACTACAGATGACCAAAGACTCCTCTACTCATGGAGTCATCTTGAAGGCCATGAAAGAAGTATGTTACTACATATTTCCATTTCAGCTCTGCCAAAAGAACTAAATCATGTAGAAAGTTTTATTTAAACTCAAAAAGTATCACCCAGAGAGCACACAAATGTAATTTATTTTACACTTAATTAAGTGAAGTAAATGCTACCCTAGAGTTCTGATTATGTTACCTAATTCTCAGATGAATATGTTTTGACCACCTAACTACTTTATGAAGTGACTATTACTTTTGGTGTTTTTCCACAATCTTTTAACTAACATTTAAATTATTTTGCACTTCAATTTTTAACTATGTGTGAAATGCAACAGCCATTGCTGCAGTGGTAGCAGTGATCCCTGAAGAAATACATCCACATTTACTAAGTGCTTTAGTTTCTTTTGAGACCTAACTTACAACTGATGAAATATAGCACATAACAAATGCTGCCATAGATTATCTATGGAGAAATATTATACACTAGTGTGGTATTAAATTGTTGCTATTGTTCTTTCTATTCCACTTTGCACTAATCTTTGTATTCAAATTTAAGACTTGCCAGGCAATGATGACGCATGCCTTTAATCCCAATACTTGGGATGCAGAGGCAGGTGGATTTCTGATTCGAGTCCAGCTTGGTCTACAGAATGAGTTGCAAGACAGCCAAGGCTGTACAGAGAAACCCTGTCTCAAAATACAGACTTCACTCTCTTCCTCCCTTCCATATGAAAATTCCTTAAGCAGATAAAAATATTAGATGACTATATGAATACATTTTGGGATATCATTTTTTTTCTATAGTCCCTTTCGAGTTGGGGAAACAGTTATACATGGTGAAAAAAAAAAGGTATAAAAAATTAGCCAGTGAGATTACCAGATAATATTATATATTGGCTCATATTGTATGTTCTACATGGATGTACTCTAAGCATTCTGGTTTCATTTGGGAGATTCACAGATCATCTTAGTCTATGGTAATGGGAATGGGCTTTTGAATTGTTTCACTTATTGTTTTGGTTCAGCTAATGTATATTTATGTGATTCAGACCATTCTGACAAGGTTTTAAATATACTTAAAAAGAAAAATAAATTAAAGAAGTCAATATGAAAGGAAATAACACTGTGACAAATGTTTAGTGCTGTTTTTAAATGAAAGGCCATTGAACAATACAGTAATAATCAGTTATAGATGAAATGGGATTTTTACACATACTGAACACAATATAAGTGGTGAAAATTCAAACAATATTTTCATATATTTATATAACCTTTCCATGAGCTCTGTTATCAATTATGATAGTATCATCTTTGTCAGTAGTTCTGAATAAGGACTTATTATTCCTAATAGTTACAATTCTATAAATATTTTCTTAACATGTATATTATTACACAGATAACTTACTGTGAGACTGTAGAAAAGGAACAGTCTCTGCTCTATATTAATCTATTATTAATGCTCAGTTTTATAAAGGAGCTAGCTATAACCTATCTAGTTCTGATATTGAAAAATGTTATTAATATTTACTAAAAATGGGTACAAATATTCTAAATCTTCATACAGAAAATATTTAATTAAGATTAAAAACTATTAAAGTAAATATAGCTTTATTACAAATTGGATTTTTGATGTCATGTTTAGTGTGGCAGAAGCAGATCCAAGTTTTATAATAAATATTGCTTGAAATGTTTCTAATTTTATATTCAATAAATGGTATAAATAGCAGGAAATAATGAATATAATACTTTTATTGTATTAGCTAGTTTATTTGAAAATTGGATTAAATCTTAAAGGATTAAAATGTATAACACATTCAGTCCAGTTTGTGCTGCCCTTGATTTCAGAGAAGGCATTGTAAGGAGAGAGTTGGGGATAGATTTGATAGAGTAAAAAGACAGAGGAATAAGCATGAATATCTCTCTCTCTCTCTCTCTCTCTCTCTCTCTCTCTCTCTCTCTCTGTGTGTGTGTGTGTGTGTGTGTGTGTGTGTGTATGTGTGTGTGTGTGTGAGTGTGTGTGTGTGTATTCCTCACTGCACTTCTAGTAGGCCAAACTGGATTCCTGAAAACTTGTTCCTACTAGTCTCTGTCAGTAGAATTTCCCCTTTCTTCAGTGTACTTAGACCAACTTTTTGGAATCACTTTTTGTTCTGGATGTTCCTCATCATATACCCAATCCATCAACAATTTTTTTCATAATTTAATCTAACCAAGATATATTCTGAATATAAATCGATTTATTATTATTTTTTTCTCCACTACCTTGGGCCAAAGTGCTATAAACTGACTTGGACCATCAAAATAGTCTTTTAACTTGCACTACCAACTGCATCAAGAAGTTCTAGGACCAGCCCGGTTCTCCATTTTTAATATAATTAATCAGAATAATTAAAGCCATGCTGACTCTTACAGCCACTGGAGCTAACTGATCTTCATTGTGTCTGTCTTCCCAGGGAGGACCCCGCAGGATAAACAGGGATGTGGTTTTCTTTAGATGTCCAGTTGTTATACCATGCATTCTGTTGAGTGATTTTGAGAGCATACCTTCCATTTAGTTTATTGAGGGATATAAATTATTATCAGGAAGAATATAATAAATTATACAGTTACTCTGACCTATTAAAAAGGTGGTGCCAGGAAAAGCAAAACCATAGACATCTATCTTGACATCTCTTTCTTGTACTCTCAACTGGACAACCAAAGATGCACATAGAGAGAAGAAGGGGACAAGTAAAGAACTAAAGGAATATTATAGGACAGAGAAAATAAGAACTAAATTTAATGTTATCTCTCAGTACAAAAATCACAGTAAATTTCACCTTACTATATAGTAACCAAAAGTGAATCATCTATGCATATATCAGAAAATATTTGTAATGCTAAACATCAAAATATAAATTTTTAATTTGTTTGTTACTCTACTGTTTTCCAAAGCAAATTTTAAAATTTTAATGGTTAGGCATTGCAATAAGAGGCAAGTTGGCATATTTCAAGTGTTTGTTCTGGAAAAATTCTTTCTATTTCTGTTTGTCATTGTCTCTGCCTCTTTCGCTCACCTTTGGTGAATCTAATTAAATATTTGCCCCACCGAGGAAACCCCAACCTCCTTCTGCTCCCTTCTCCCTAAATTGCATTGTAGACCTGTTTCCATAACATCTGCAACTGCCCACTTTAGATGCACAAACTTCTTTTTGCTATTTTGTTGGTGGGTATATTAAGAAAAATTTCTATTTAAGAATCATTACGATAGACTGTGATTCGTCCTTCCTTTTACTACCTTTTCTCTTCTATGTGAGATTATATAGCTGAGGCATGCCTCATTTTGATAATTTAATAAAATAAAATATTTTTGCGTATTTTATTGTTTGTTGTTTGTTGTTTTGTTTTACTTTTTCAACACTTTATAGCCAAATCTGGCAATTGAAGAGAAAGTTATAAGATATGTATTGTAATAGTCAACATACCAGGGCCTGTCAGGGTTGGGGATAGGGGAAGACAAAAATAAGAATAAGAGGTGTTTAGGAGAAGAAAAAAAAAACCTTTCTGATGGTTGTATAATAACTGCTAGTGCCATTTTATATCCTCACACATATAATATGTACTAGTCTAGAATATGAACTGTTACTAATAATAGTGAGTCAATTTATCTTCATCAAATGCTACCACTTGGTTCTGGGAAGTTTGTACTTGAGAAATCTTTTTGAGTACTAATTTATCTCTGAAATTAAAACTCTACTACAAATTAGTAAACAGGCATTTTGTCAGCTGATTCTCAGTAAAGATGTATAGATATTAGTAGAAAAAATGTACAAACAAAAATATTAAGAGGCTAAACACATTCTTTTTATTAAATAACAAATAATACTGGTGGTTTTCTTTTTATCCTATGATTCTACTGGCTAGTTTTGCTATATTTGCTCCTTCTATAACACTCATCCACTCAGTGTACTCTTCTCACATATAAATTATTTTCAGCCAAATGTTAACATTATTCTGGTTTGCATACATATTTTTACCAAGGGCAAAATAAATGTGTTTCTGCATAGCACTGTGATATTATAATTTCAAGCTAAATAGTTTGCTGGGAAAATTCCTTTAAAATAGAATACTTACAATCTTACTTTGATAAGCAGTGAGTCAGCTTTATAGCAGTTATTCTCAATTTCTCTAAAGTATCTCTTCACATCATCTTACCTACATACGCTTTAAGTAGGACATGTGTTTACCGTGTTTATCACATGTGATGTTTAAGGATGCAGTGGATCATTTGTTTTCAGAATTATGAGTCATATTAGATACCATCATGTGTACCAAAGTGCTATTTTTTAATGAAATTACATTTGAAGTACAGTGGCAATTTGAAATTTTAGCTGTATTTTACATAAGTTATAAACTTAATGAGTAAGTTGAAACTCCAGTTTAACGTGGCTGCTTTATTTTTTCTCGTAATGTCTACATACATTTTGATACTGTTATTTCATTTATAAATATCTGCTGCTTTAGTTTTGTCATGACATGAAGTAATGTCAAACATTCATACACATTCAATTAGTCTTTATAGACATATCAAATCTCAACAAATAGCTTTGGAAAATAGCATATAAAGCTGGTTTACTGTTTTTCATTCTCATTTTAATGTACGTATATATTCATACTTGAGAAGAATCTATTCCTTATACTATACTTTGAAAAGGAGTTGCATGCTAACCCAGTAAATGATGGCTTTTATTTTATTGGCTACAATAATAACAGTTTCATAGACACTCATTTCTTTATTTTTATAATGTAAATTAATCCAGGAAGTGATTCTACAAAATTTTTAAAAAATAGAAAGTTGCTGAAATGATCATCATGCACTACTAATATACCAGAATGATGAGCGCCACTTTATTTAAGAGTTTAAAGAATGCTTTATTTCTTAAGAATACTTTGGTTGAGCGCAATATGCCAAAACTTGCATTTGTGCTATCTATTGACTATGCAGATGTATGAACTCAATCTCACTTGTTTTCATATAGAACATCACCATGGTTTTATGTGTTCTGCAGTTTTATTAAGATGTTTACAGCAACAAATGGCATAAAATCTGACTTTTTTCTACTCAATAATATGCAGTAGCTTACCATTCCTATGCTGCAGTGAATTCTCTAATCCATTACAAAAATTTGGTCATTTCTGTCTACAAGATAAGGTTTTCACTGAATACTGTCTACATATCCAATATAGGAAGTTGAAATTTCTGGTTTGTTTAACAACTCAGTTGTGTCATGTGATGTTTTTCTAGAAGGTGTCTTGTAAGAGGGCAGGTGATGTTTTGCTCAAAATGGACACCTGAGAGCATCCATGAAGTTTAGAAAACATATAAATTGAATCCCATAAACAGTGAGAGGACACACTTGCATAGCTATATCATACAACCCTTAGCTTCTCTACTGGTCTTCTCTCTTCTCCCTTCTTCACTAGTATTCACTGGTCTTTGCTGGTCTTCACTTTGTAAAGCGAAATTGTCAAAGAACTTCTCATGGTACTCCCACTGATTCTGGCTCTTTTCCCTCACTAGTGCCAATTTGGCAGAGCCTTGCTGTTTATGTGGGATCATGCTTCTGCTATAAATTCATGTTTGGTTTTTACTATTGAAAAACTGTACTGTATTGAACTGTCCTGTTGATTTCTTGACATGGAAGAATGGGATTGCTGCAAAAAACTACTTCTAAACAGGTCCACCACACCAATTTTCTATTAACCTGTCTTCCCTACCTCTGGTCAGTGGACAAGAAGAGAGAATGAAGAGTTTAACACTAAATAGAGTAGGTTGTGAAAATTCTAAGCCTACACATATCAAAGGCCCTCTTTTATTGACCTCTTTTTCCAACAAATGAATGATGCAGAACTATTTTAAAATTATCCTTTAAACAGTCAAGAAAACAGTATAGTAGTTCTAAGATGCTCAATTGGTATAACCAGTTTAGGTAAAATAGAATTGCTTGTAACTGAATATTCATGTAAGTTACCAGGCAGAAAAACCAAATGAAAGAGCATGAACAATAAATCTTTGCTTAGAAACATATTTTGTCTCATTTTGTATCTGTGGGATTGTATATTCAGATGTACTTTCATACTCATTTATCCAACACTTTATCCAATGGCTATCTACATTCTTCTATATGAAACTTTCAACATTTCTTGCCATGACTTCTTACAAGATCTAGTTTCAAATGTCTTTCATTCTAAATTTAATATAATTAGCCTTCATTTACACACCTAAACTGTGCTAAACAGACATTGTTATTTTAATAGGTCTCATTTCATTTTCTGAAACCTTTAAAAATGTTTAATATTATTGAGGGAATTGTAATTTGTGTGTAGATGCTCAAATGAATATACATGGTGTATGTGTTTGCACATGTGTGTATTTGTTTATGTGAGCATGTGTGTCTTGATTACTTCAGAGTTCAGGTTACAAGTACAACCATATCTGGCCTTCTTTAAAATTATTATTATTAATATGAGTTATATGTACCAACTTCAACTTTGTTTGCAAAGAAAATTGCAAAGCTTCTGTAAGGCAAAGGACACTGTCAATAGGAAAAAACAGCAACTAACAGATTGGGAAAAGATCTTTACTAATCCTATATCTGGTAGAGAGCTAATATCCAATATATACAAAGAACTCAAAAAGTTAGACTCCAGAGAACCAAATAACCTTATTAAAATGGGGTACAGAGCTAAACAAAGAATTCTCAATTGAGAAATACCAAATAACTGAGAAGCACCTAAAGAAATGTTCAACATCCTTAGTCATAGAGAAATGCAAATCAAAACAACTATGAGATTCCACATCACACCAGTCAGAATGGGTAAGATCAAAAACTCAGGTGACAGCAAATGCTGGTGAGGATGTGGAGAAAGAGGAACACTCCTCCATTGTTGGTAGAATTGCAAGCTGGTACAACCACTCTGGAAATCAGTCTGGTGATTCCTCAGAAAATTGGACATAGTACTACCTGAGCTCAGACCCAACTAAACCACCCCTGGGCATATACCTAGAAGATGCTCCAACATGTAATAAGGAGACATGGTCCTTATTTTTGTAGCCTTATTTATAGTAGCCAGAATCTGGAAAGAATCAAGGTAAGTTTAAATAACAAATGTTTTATCTGGTGTATCAGATAGCATCTTTGCTGATTGTCCCTCTGCATTTTTGACTGAATCCTCATATTTCCATCTCCCAACATCTTTGTTCATTTGTTGAATGTCAATGTCCTGCTCACATGAACTAAAATAATACATAATTTCTCATTACTAATAATAATTTGAGTTGTGTTCTAACATATAATAAGGACATACGCTCCACTTTGTTCATAGCATCCTTATTTATAATAGTCAGAACCTGGAAAGAACCCAGATGTCCCTCAACAGAGGAATGGATACAGAAAATGTGGTATATTTACACATGGAGTACTACTCAGTTATTAAAAACAATGACTTCATGAAATTCTTAGGCAGATGGATGGAACTAGAAAGTATCCTGAGTAAAGTAACCAATCACAAAAGAACACACATGATATACACTCACTGATAAGTAGACATTAGGCCAGAAGCTCAGAATACCCAAGATACAATTCACAGACCACATGAAGCTCAAGAAGGAAGACCAAATTCTGGATACTTCAGTCCTTTTTAGAAAGGAGAACAAAATACCCATGGAAGGAGATACAGAGAAAAAGTGTGGAGCACTGAAGGAAAGACCATCCACAGATTGCCCCCCCTTGGGATCCATTTCATATACAATCACCAAACCCAGAGACTATTTTGGATGCCAAGAAGTGCTTACTGACAGGAGCTGTCTCCTGACAGTCTCTGTCAGTGCCTGACAAATACAGAAGTGGATATTCTCAACCAACCATTTGTCTGAGTGCAAGGTTCCCAATGGAGGAGCTAGAGAAAGGATTAAAGGAGCTAAGGGAGCTTGCAGCTCCATAGAAAGAACAGCAATATGAAACAATCAGCACTGTCCTGAGGTCCCAGGGACTAAACCTCTAACCAAAGAGTACATACACATGGAGGGACCCATGGCTCTAACTGGGTATGTAGCAGTGTATGGCCTTGTTGGACATCAATGGGAGGAGAAGGCTTTGGTCCTGAGAAGGCTTGATGCCCGAGTGTAGGGGAATGCCAGGAAAGGGAAGCAGGAGTGGGTGGGTTGGTGAGCAGGGGGAAGGGAATGGTATATGAGGTTCTTGGAGGGGAAATGAGGAAAGAGGATAACATTTGAAATGTAAATAAAGAAAATAGCTAATAAAAGTAAAGACACATTAAAAAAAAAGAAACGAAAATACTTATTGACTAAGCTATCTCTTAAACCTCCAAATATCATTTTCTTTGGTTCTGCTACTTCTACTTGAAATTCCACAGGATTTCATGAGCTCTGAGGGGAGGTATTATTGCAGGATTTTCCCCGTCCAATCACATTAGGACAGTGGCAGGTCTGTGATTGGATAGGAAAAAGTAGGAGGAGTTAGGAGTTGGGGAGACAAAAAGAAAAGTAGGAGGAGGAGAAGAAGGAAGAAAAGCCAACATGGAGACAGATGGACATTAAGAAGATCCTGATCCCAAGTGGTTTTAAACAGTTACAAGTAGCTAAGGTAGGAGCAGCCGGGAGGCACAGACCTCAGAAATTGCAGGAGAGTAGCAGGGCGGCAGGGACAGGATCCTCTCAGCTTCTGAGTGACAGAGGTGGATCAGCAACAATCTCTGCCTCCTCCCTGCTGGGGGAGGGCTTCCCTCCAGGACGAGCTTCAGCTCAAGGACTCAGGTGAGATCCACCATTTTCTCTCTGGTGCCTTTCTAAGGCGGGACCAGCTGGGAGACACAGGCCTCAGGAGTCGAAAGGGAGTTGCAGGGCAGCAAGGATAGGTCAAGCTCTAGTCAGAGACACCAAGAACTTCTAACACCAGAGACCAAGAGATGGCCAAAGGCAAACACAAGAATCCTACCAACAGAAACCAAGACTGCTTGGCTTCACCGGAATCTAGTACTCCCACCTCAGGAAGCCCTGGATATTCCAAAACACCAGAAAAGCAAGATTTAGATCTAAAGAAAGCTGATATCTCACAATGCTGATAGAGGAGCTTAAGAAGGACATGAATAACTCCCTTAAAGAAATACAGGAGAAAACAGATAAAGAGGTATAAGCCCTTAAAGAGGAAACAAAAAAAATCCCATAAAGAATTACAGGTGATCACAAGTAAACAAGTAGAAGCCTTTAAAGAGCAAACCCAAAAATCCCTTAAGGAATTGCAGGAAAACACAAACAAACAGGTGAAGGAACTGAGTAAAACCATTCAGGATCTAAAAATGGAAGTAGAGACCATAAAGAAATCACAAAAGGAGACAACCTTGGAGTGAGAAATCTTAGGAAAAAACGTCAGGAAACATAGATGCAAGCATCACCAACAGAATACAAGAGATAGAAGAGAGAATCTCAGGGGCAGAAGATAACATGGAAAACATTGACAGAACAGTCAAAGAAAATGCAAAATTCAAAAAGACCATAGCTCAAAACATCCAGAAAATCCAGGACACAATGAGAAGAATAAACCTAAGGATAATAGGTATAGAAGAGAGTGAAGACCTCCAACTTAAAGGGCCAGTAAATATCTTCAACAAAATAATAGAAGAAAACTTCCCTAACCTAAAGAAAGAGATGCCCATGAACATGCAAGAAGCCTATAGAACTCCAAATAGACTGGACCAGAAAAAAAAAATTCCTCCCTCCACATAATAGTCAAAACAACAAATGCACAAAACACAGAAAGAATACTAAAAGCAGTAAGGGATAAAGGTCAAGTAACATATAAAGGCAGGCCTATAAGAATTACACCAGACTTCTTATCAGAGACTCTGAAAGCTAGAAGAACCTGGGCAGATGTCGTACAGACCCTAAGAGAACACAAATGCCAGCCTAGACTACTATACCCAGCAAAACTCTCAGTCACCATAGATGGAGAAACCAAAGTATTCCGTGACAAAACCAAATTCACACAATATGTTTCCACAAATCCAGTCCTTCAAAGGGTATTAAATGGAAAACTCCAACACAAGGAGTGGTACTACATCCCTGAAAAAGCAAAAATGTAATCTTCCAACAAAACTAAAAGAAGATAGATACATGAACGGAATGCCAGCTCTAACTACAAAACTAACAGGAAGCAACAATTACTTAATATCTATTAACATGAATGGACTCAACTCACCAATAAAAAGACATAGACTATCAGACTGGGTACGTAAACAGGACCCAACATTTTGCTGCATACAGGAAACCCACCTCAGTGACAAAGACAGACACTACCTCAGAATAAAAGGCTGGAAAACAATTCTCCAAGCCAATGGTCCCAATAAAAAAGCTGGAGTAGCCAGTCTAAAATCGAATAAAATCAACTTTGACCCTAAAGTGATCAAAAAAGATAAGGAGGGACACTTTACATTCATCAAAGATATGATCTACCAAGATGAACTCTCAATTCTAAACCTCTATGCTCCAAACGCAAGGGCATCTACATTCATAAAAGAAACTTTACTAAAGCTCAAAGCACACACTACAATGCACACAATAGTAGTGGGTGATTTCAACACCCCACTCTCTGCAATGGACAGATCATGGAAACAGAAACTAAACAAGGACACAGTGAGACTAACGGAAGTTATGAAACAGATGGATCTAACAGATAACTATAGAACTTTTAATCCTAAAACAAAAGGATAAACCTTATTCTCAGCACCTCATGGTACCCTCTCCAAAATTGACCATATAATTGGTCACAAATCAGGCCTCCACAAATACAAGAAGATTGAAATAATTCCTTGTATCCTATCAGATCACCATGGTCTAAGACTGCTCTTCAATAACAACATAAACAATAGAATGCCCACATACACATGGAAGCTTAACAACACTCTATCAATGATAACTTGGTCAAGGAAGAAATGAAGAAAGAAATTAAAGTCTTTCTAGAGTTTAGTGAAAATGAAGGCACAACACACCCAAACCTATGGGACACAATGAAAGCAGTCCTAAGAGGAAAACTCATAGCTTTAAGTGCCTCCAAAAAGAAACTGGAGAGAGCATACACCAGCAATTTGACAGCACAACTGAAAGCGCTAGAACAAAAAGAAGCAAATTCACCCAAAAGGAGTGAAAGGCAGGAAATAATCAAACTCAGGGCTGAAATCAACCAAATAAAAACAAAAAGATCTATACAAAGAATCAACCAAACCAGGAGCTGGTTCTTTGAGAAAATCAACAAAATAGATAAACCCTTAGCCAGACTAACTAGAGGGCACAGAGATAGTTTACTAATTAACAAGATCAGAAATGAAAAAGGAGACATAACAACAGACACTGAGGAAATCCAAAATATCATGAGATCCTACTACAAAAGCCTATACTCAACAAAAATGGAAAACCTGGATGAAATGGACAATTTGCTAGACCGATACCAGGTACCAAAGTTAAATCAAGATCAGATCAATGATCTAAACAGTCCCATATCTGCTAATGAAATAGAAACAGTCGTTAATAATCTCTAAACCAAAAATAGCCCAGGACCAAATGGTTTTAGTGCAAGTTTTATCAAATCTTCAAAGAAGACCTAATACCAATAATCCTCAAATTATTCAACAAAATAGAATCAGAAGGTACTCTACCCAACTCGTTCTATGAAGCCACAATTACTCTTATACCCAAATGACACAAAGACCTAACGAAGTAAGAAAATTTCAGACCAATTTCCCTTATGAATATCGATGAAAAAATGTCCAACAAAATTCTTGCAAACCGAATCAAAGAATACATCAAAACGATCATCCACTATGGTTAAGTAGACTTTATCCCAGGGAAGCAGGAATGGTTCAATATACGGAAATCCATCAATGTAATTCACTACATAAACAAACTCAAAGAAAAAAACCATATGATCATCTCACTAGATGCTGAGAAAGCATTTGACAAAATCCAACATCCCTTCATGATAAAAGTCTTGGAAAGATCAGGAATTCAAGGCCCATACTTAAACATAGTAAAAGCAATATACAGGAAACCAGCAGCCAACATCAAACTAAATGGAGAGAAACTTGAAGCAATCCCACTAAAATCAGGGACTAGACAAGGCTGCCCACTCTCTCCCTACCTATTGAATATTGTACTTAAAGTCCTAGCCAGAGCAATTAGGCAACAAAAGGAGATCAAAGAGATACAAATTGGAAAGGAAGAAGTCAAATTATCACTATTTGCTGATGATATGATAGTATACATAAGTGACCCCAAAAATTCCACCAGAGAGCTCCTAAACCTGATAAACAACTTCAGCAAAGTAGCTGGATATAAAATTAACTCAAGCAAATCAGAGGCCTTCTTCTACACAAAGGATAAACAGGTAGAGAAAGAAATTAGGGAAACAACACCCTTCATAATAGTTAAAAATAATATAAAATACCTCGGTGTAACTCTAACTAAGCAACTAAGAGATCTATTTCACAAGAACTTCAAATCTGTGAAGAAAGAAATCGAAGAATATCTCAGAAGATGGAAAAATCTCCCACGTTCATGGATTGGCAGGATTAATATAGTAAAAATGGCCATCTTACCGAAGGCAATCTACAGATTCAATGCAATCCTCATCAAAATTCCAACTCAATTCTTCACAGACTTAGAAAGAGCAATTTGCAAATTCATCTGAAATAACAAAAAACCCAGGATAGCCAAAATTATTCTCAACAATAAAGGAACCTCTGGTGGAATCACAATCCCGGACCATAAACTGTACTACAGAGCAATTGTGATCAAAACTGCATGGTATTGGTACATTGACAGGCAGGTAGATCAATGGAACAGAATTGAAGACCCAGAAATGAACCCATGCACCTATGGTCACTTGATCTTTGACAAAGGAGCTAAAACCATACCGTGGAAAAAAGACAGCATTTTCAACACATGGTGCTGGCTGAACTGGTGGTTAACATGTAGAAAAATGCAAATCGATCCATTCCTTTCTCCTTGTACAAAGCTTAAATCCAAGCGGATCAGGGACCTCCACTTCAAACCAGATACATTGAAACTAATAGAAAATAAAGTGGGGAAGAACCTCGAGCAAATAGGCACAGGGGAAACTTTCCTGAAGAGAAGGCCAATAGCTTCTGCTCTAAGATCAAGAATTGATAAATGGGACCTCATAAAGTTGCAAAGCTTCTGTAAGGCAAAAGGCACTGTCATAGGACAAAACGGCAACCAACAAATTGGGAAAAGATCTTTACCAACTCTATATCTGATAGAGGGCTAATATCCAATGTATACAAAGAACTCAAGAAGTCAGTCTCAAGAGAACCAAATAACCCTATTAAAAATGAGGTACAGAGCTAAACAAAGAATTCTCAACTGATGAACACCAAATGGCTGAGAAGCCCATAAAGATATGTTCTACATCCTTAGTCATCAAGGAAATGCAAATCAAAAGAACTCTGAGATACCACCTTTCACCAGTCAGACTGGCTAGCATAAAAGACTCCGGTGACAATAGATGTTGGACAGGTTGTGGAGAAACAGGAACACTACCTCATTGCTGGTGGGATTGCAAACTGGTACAATCACTCTGGAAATCAGTGTGGTGGTTCCTCCGGAAATTGGACATAGTTCTACCAGAGGACCCAGCTATACCACTCCTGGGCATATACCCAGAAGAGGCTCCAACATGTAATAAGGACACATGCTCCACCTTGTTTATAGCAGCCTTATTTATAATAGCCAGAAACTGGAAACAACCCAGATGTCCCTCAACAGAGGAATGGATACCAGAAAGTGTGGTACATCTACATAATGGAGTACTACTCAGCTATTAAAAACAATGAATTTATGAAATTCTTAGGGAAATGGATGGATCTGGAGAGTATCATCCTGAGTGAGGTAACCCAAACACAAAAGAACACACATAGTATGCGTTCTCTGATAAGTGGTTATTAGCCCAGAAGTTTGGAATACAGGAAGAACAACACACAAACCACAAGAAACTTAAGAAGAAGGAAGACCAAAAGGTGGACTCTTCATTCCCTCTTTAAAGGGGTAACCAAATACCCACGGAAGGAATTGCAGAGATTAACTTAGGAGCAGAGACTGAAGGAAGGACAAGCCAGCCTAAATATAGCTATCTCCTGAGAGGCTCTGACAATACCTGACTAATACAAGTGTAGAGGCTCACAGCCATTCATTGAACTGAGTATACGGTCCCCAATGAAGTAGTTAGAGAAAGGATCTATGGAGCTGAAGG
>JADRCD010204684.1:0-13153 GCA_019843815.1 Montemys delectorum | reverse complement strand
ATCTGATAGAGGGCTAATATCCAATGTATACAAAGAACTCAAGAAGTCAGTCTCAAGAGAACCAAATAACCCTATTAAAAATGAGGTACAGAGCTAAACAAAGAATTCTCAACTGATGAACACCAAATGGCTGAGAAGCCCATAAAGATATGTTCTACATCCTTAGTCATCAAGGAAATGCAAATCAAAAGAACTCTGAGATACCACCTTTCACCAGTCAGACTGGCTAGCATAAAAGACTCCGGTGACAATAGATGTTGGACAGGTTGTGGAGAAACAGGAACACTACCTCATTGCTGGTGGGATTGCAAACTGGTACAATCACTCTGGAAATCAGTGTGGTGGTTCCTCCGGAAATTGGACATAGTTCTACCAGAGGACCCAGCTATACCACTCCTGGGCATATACCCAGAAGAGGCTCCAACATGTAATAAGGACACATGCTCCACCTTGTTTATAGCAGCCTTATTTATAATAGCCAGAAACTGGAAACAACCCAGATGTCCCTCAACAGAGGAATGGATACCAGAAAGTGTGGTACATCTACATAATGGAGTACTACTCAGCTATTAAAAACAATGAATTTATGAAATTCTTAGGGAAATGGATGGATCTGGAGAGTATCATCCTGAGTGAGGTAACCCAAACACAAAAGAACACACATAGTATGCGTTCTCTGATAAGTGGTTATTAGCCCAGAAGTTTGGAATACAGGAAGAACAACACACAAACCACAAGAAACTTAAGAAGAAGGAAGACCAAAAGGTGGACTCTTCATTCCCTCTTTAAAGGGGTAACCAAATACCCACGGAAGGAATTGCAGAGATTAACTTAGGAGCAGAGACTGAAGGAAGGACAAGCCAGCCTAAATATAGCTATCTCCTGAGAGGCTCTGACAATACCTGACTAATACAAGTGTAGAGGCTCACAGCCATTCATTGAACTGAGTATACGGTCCCCAATGAAGTAGTTAGAGAAAGGATCTATGGAGCTGAAGGGTTTGCAGCCCCTTAGGATGAACAACAATATGAACTAATTAGTACCCTCAGAGCTCCCAGGGACCCAACTACCAACCAAGGGCTATACATGGTGGGACTGAATGTTTTGGCAGCATGTGTATAGTAGAGGATTGCAAATTTGATCATCAATAGGAGGAATGGACCTCAGCCTTGTGAAGGTTTTGTGCCCCAGTATAGGGGAATGCCAGGGCCAATAAGTGGGAGAGGGTGGGGTGGCAGGCATGGGGAGGGGGGAGGCAACAGGGGTTTGTTCTTGTTGTTTTTGTTTGTTTGTTTGTTTGTTTTTTAGGAGGGAAAACTGGGAAAGGAGAAATTTACATGTAAATAAAGAAAATATCTAATAAAAAAATAGAAAAATACCCAGTTACAATTATATAAGATTTTCACAAGGTTAGAATAATTGGGATAAAGCTTTTGTCATTATCAATTGGTCCTGAAATTATTGCTTTGGCATCTTATAAATTGTGATCTTATTGTTATATAAATCTGATTGCATAATTAAGCTTTAAGAGTCATGTTTCTACTAGGTAATTAGGTGTTGAGATGGTTGATCATGGGTGAGTGGAGCATTATGTGGAAGTGACAGGAACTTGGGGGAAGGGGCTGCATTCAAGATATGGCCTGGTGGGAGCCCTGTGGCCTCTCAGGGCTGGAGAGTTGTTGGCCAAGTCCAAGCTAGTAAGATCACCTGGCATGTGGACTAGCTCCAGAGAGTTGGTAGCAGGAGCATGGGGGCATGGCAGGTTTATTTTTTTAATATTTTCCACAACAAGGTATTTTATAGAGACAGCTATTAGAACTGCATATTCCAAAGTCTATCTCTCCATGTAATGTCTGGATATAGATTTCTGTAATTTTCCCATATTTTGCAAGAGAAAGTGATTGTTTGCTGAGTTTCTCTTCCTTGGTGTCTTAGTTAGTTACTATTGGTGTGATGAAATACCATGATCAAATAAAGTTGGGAAGGGAATGGTTCATTTTACTTACATGTTCAAGCAACATTTACTTACTAAAGCAGTTATGGCAATAACTTAAACAGGACAAGGGGCTGGAAACAGAAGCTGATGCAGAAGGCATGGTAAAGTATGAATTGCTGGCTTGCTCTTTCTGGCTTGAACTCAGGACTAGCAGTCCAACATTTGCTTCATCATAATGGTCTGGACTCTCCCACATTAATCATGCTCCCTCAACTCCAATCATTAAAGCTCATGTCAGTTTGACATAAACCTATCCATCACACTTGGGCATAAATTAGTTTTTCTTCTTAGTTATAGCTGCTTGTATTATAAATTTGACTTATGTTCCTAAAAAAATAACTGTTTGTATGAGAGTGTCTACATGTAGCTTCTGGAGCTTTCCTACAATTATTTTTGACTGATAAATAAAGATGTCATCAACCAAAAACTGAGCAGGGAAGACAGAGGAGGGACTTTAGGATTCCTGGGCTTGGGACTGCAAGGAGAGGAAGAGAGAGATCTGCCATGCCTGGAGAGAGTCAAGGAGAGGAGATACTCAATGCCTGAGAAGAGAACAGGACAGAGAGACATGGCCATTATGTGAAGGAGTCAGGAAAGTGTGGCCCACATACAGAACAACCATCTAGGTCCAGAACAGCCAAGACAGAACATAGGATTAGTAAGGAGTAACATGGGATTAACCACATGGAGGTTAGCCAGTGGGCCAGGTATTGTGTTCCTTGAGACATATGAAAATGTAAAAGCTGGGTGTGTGTCTTTCATTTGGGAACCTATATGATTGAGGTGGTAGCAAAACTTGCCACGAGGATTATATAGTATTTATTTCAAGACTAAGTTCATAAGAACAGATCACAGTCTATGAAATTTAATTTTTTCTACTTAAACAGAAATAGATAATGCCCATTATTTAGATATGCAAACATATATTTTATATACAAATTAACTTCCTATCACCTGACTTCTCAAAGAAAAAAAATAATTTTCGTAAAACGATTATACAAACGTTGTGATAGTGATCTGTGAACCCTCGTTATTCTTGAGCCAGCTTTACTAGCTGTGTGCATCAGGGTTCACTAGAGTTACAGAACTTATAGAATATCTGTCTATATTGAGGGGAATTTACTATGATGACTTACAGTATGTAGTCCAACTAACCCAATAATGGACAACTGTGGATTGGAAGTCCAATAATCTATTAGTTGCTCAGTCCCAGGAAGCTAGTTGTTTAAGATGGTCTTTTGTAGAAGTAGGTTTCAACAGATATACAGGCAAGTAAGTGCAAGCAGTTGTAGAAGAGTGAATCTTCCTTCTTCCAATGTCCTCATGTAGGCCTCCAGCAAAAGGTATGGTTCAGATTAAGCTGTGTATCATGACACCTAGATCTAGGACATGCTTTGTCCCAGGCTGACCTTGAATCCATAGATCACCTTGCTTCAGTTGCCTGTGATTAAAATTTTTCATGGCTACCATACCTCAAGATCTCCATGGTCCAGGTCAGAAACTTGTGTCTTCCGCCCTTAAGATCTGGATCAAAGTTGTGCCCTCTAATTCTAAATTGTAGTTCATTCCAGATATATTCAAGTTAACAATCGGGAGTAGTTACCACACCAGCTAGTCCCTTCTCTGCTTTCTCAGCACTTCATCTAACCTGCTGTATCTGCAGACCTACAAGTGTGACTCCAGACCCACAACCAAGGAATTCCATCCATTTGTAATCCAGCATTGTTGGGCAAAGTCACGTTTTTCCCTTTCGCATCTCACCATCCTCACAGATATGTGGTTTGGCAGACAACTTTTTCTGAATAAATTAAATAGTTCACCCATAAACTTTAGCTGGTCTATCTCAAGTCCTATAGTTCCAGAACTTTCCTGAAAAAAAGAAAGTCATATAATAACAAGTCACAAAAACAAACAAACAAACAGAAATCCAAATGTTCAAGTCAAATTGCAGAAACTAAAGCATTATTATTAGCTAAGGCATCAGTTCTTCTGACAGACACACTAGTTCTATACAAATAATGTCTAACAAGAGTTACATACATGAATTACAGTACTTGGAATTTTAAAGGACAATCATAAGCTTTACAAATATAAAGGGATTTAAAATTTACAAACAGTATATTATATTAGCCTATATTATATTAGTTATACATTTGTTTTCATGCATGATATTTGATATCAGATAACCAATGTATTTATACATATACACACATTTAGAGATAAGCAAACATAGACACATACCCACACACACACACACATACATATGTAAGAGCAATTAATCATAAGATAAGAAAATACAAATATGAATTTCATTCCATCACATAAGAGGGAAAGAATGCCAATTAAAAAGGTAGTCTCATGTTATTGTAATAGAGTTAAAAGAACACAGAGAAAAAAATCTAATCTATTTGGTACTATAGTGTATATGTGTATAGTTAAACCCACAGAAGTAGAAATCATTACAAGTGAGCATTTATAGATACTAAGTTGAAAGTGATCTGTGTTGGTAGTTTCTTGGAAGAAACGTAAACTGTGGTAAATGTAACTGCATCATCTATCTGAATAATAAATGTGAAAATAGTAGGAAAACTAGCAATACTTTGACCAGAGTATTCTTGTTAATTTATGAATTAGCAGAGTGCTCCTACTGACAGCTCACTTCTTTCTAGAGGACTTGTTTTGAAATTCTGAAAGGCTGACAAGGCATTTTAGTATGTGAATACTTACAGAGCATATGTAAGGCCTCTAGTTAGTTGCCCAACCCTGATTTAAAAAAAAAAAAAAAAGGACTATGGATGGGGGACAAACTGAGAAACCACTTTCTAAGTATGCCAGTACTAGGTATTTAAATAGAAGTCAATATAGATGATAGTCCTCATCCTCAAAGACTACTTAATGCAAACAAACATGGAGATTAGTATAAACTCTGCAGGGGGATTTACCTGTATTAGGGTAATAAGCCAATGTTAAAATCTATTCTTAGTCATATATACAGATATATTAATAACCAATATATAAGTGCATATGAAGGTCAGTATCCTCAAACAGATATGAGCCATTATAAAGACCACCTTCATGTACAATAGTAGACAAATTTGAAAGATGAGATAAAGACTATACATGAGTCATAATCAAACTCATAATATAAATATCCTTCGTTCTGCACCAATACAAAATGTTAGGAAAAAATGATACATTGGAGATAATAAAAACTAAATTTGTGTAGAAAAAACCACCTTGATAAACTTAAGACTTAGCACCACAGGAGAGGCAGGGACGTTGTGGGGTTGGGGGAGCAAGCTGGCTGAAGGACAAGCCCATAGGAAGAACAATGTCAGCTGGTCGGACCACCTATTCCTCCCATTGTTCATCTCAGCAGAGGTTTTTTGTTTTTTGTTTTGTTTTTTTTTTTTTTTTAGTTTTTCTTCATTTTTTCTGAGACAAGGTTTCTCTGTGTAGCTCTGGCTGTCCTAGAACTCACTCTGTAGACCAGGCTGGCCTCGAACTCAGAAATCCGCCAGCCTCTGCCTCCCAAATGCTGGGATTAAAGGCATGCACCACATCTGCCCGGATTTCAGCAGAGGGTTTTTTGTCTTTGTTTTTTGTTTTATTCATGACAGGGCTTGTGTAGTCTTGGATGTCTTGGAATAAGCTCTGTTGACTAGGCTGGTCTCAAACACAAAGAGATCTAAATACCTCCACCTCCTCAGTGCCGAGATAAAAGACTTGTGCTACCATTGCCCAGCAAAAGACATATTTCTTTCTTATTTTATTGGATATTTTATTTATTTATATTTCAAATCTTATTCTCTTTCCTGATTCCCCCCCTTGCCAAACCCCTTATCCCATCCCCCCTCTTCCTACTTCTATGAGGGTGTGCACCCACCCACTCCTGCCTCCCTGCCTTCACATCCCCTTAACACTGGAGCAAGGAACCTTTATTGGACCAAGGCCCTCTTCTCTCATTGATTCCCGACAAGGCCATTCTCTGCTACTTGTACAGCTGGAGCCATGGGTCCCCCCATGTGTACTCCTTGGTTGGTGGTTTAGATCCTGGGAGCTCTAGTTGGTTGATATTGTTCTTCCATCCTTTTTGTCCCCTCCTACCTCTGCCTCCAACCACTCCTCCTGCTGCCTACCACCACAACAGCAGCAGCTAGAGGGGCTGCTGCCTCTTTTCTATCCTGCTTTTCCCTGTGCTGGAGGTAGTAATTGTTTTATCCATCCAAGGCAGTGGTCAGGGTTCACTTGTCCTCCCAGCGCCCCCACCTTTGCTCCAGCTTTACAGTGGTGGAGCATTTGCCGCATGAGGGTTTGTGCCACAGTGGGCTTTTCCATCCAGCCCTGCTTTCTGGCCTCATACGTCCATTCACTCTTATCTGGATAGGTCCCTTTATGTGAGCACTCCATAGCCTCAGCAACAGTGTCAAGCCTTGGAACTTCCTCTTGAGCTGGATCCCACTTTGGTCCTGTCACCGGAGCTTCTTTTCCTCAGGCTCCTCTCTATTTCCATCCCTGCAGTTCTTTCAGACAGGTACATCCTTCACTTGATGCCCTGTCTTCCTGTTGGAGGTAGGCTCTATAAGGTCCCTCTCCCTACTGTTGGGCATTTAATCTAAGGTCCCTCCCTTTGAGTCCTAAGAGTTTCTCACCTCCCAGATCTCTGGTGTATTCTGGAGGGTCCCCTCAACCTCTTTCCTTCTAAGGTTGCCCATTTCCATTCTTTCTGCTGGCCCTCAGGGCTTCAGTCATTTTCTCTCATCCAATACCAGATCATACTCCAGTCTTTGCCCCCCATCCCCAGTCCATTTTGTCTCAAGGTCCCTGCCTCCCCACTCGTGATTGCTTTCTTCTCCCTCTCAAGTGGGACTTAGGAGACCTCACTAGGGCCTTTCCGCTTGTTGACCTTTTTGAGTTGTGTGGACTGTATCTTGGTATCTTGTATAATCTGCATTTTATTTTATTTTGTCTGTATTTTTATTTATTTATTTATTTATTTATTTATTTATTTATTTATTTATTGGCTAATATCCATTTCTTAGTGAGTACATATCATGCATGTTCTTTTTGATCTGGATTACCTCACTCAGGATGATACTTTCTAGTTGCATCCTTTTGCCTACAAAACTCAGGATGTCATCTGTAGTGGAAATTGAACAATTCTGCTCAGTGATAACTTGGTCAGGGAAGAAAGAAAGAAAGAAATTAAAGACTTTCTGGAATTTAAGGAAAATATCAACACATCATACCCAAACTTATGGGACACAGTGAAAGCAGTGCTAAGAGAAAAATTAATAGCAGTAAGTGACCTGATAAAGAAACTGGAGAGATCCTACACTAGCAACTTAACAGTCTACAATTCATTCCTTGGCACAGCAGAACTGTCAACTCTCAGCTTAGCTACAATGGAGGTAAAACCCTTTGGTGATGTGAGGGTCATTGAAGTACAGCCTTATTACAGTGAAATCCAATGTCTAAAAATTGTTCTTATTTTGGGCTTGTACCACAGAAAGAGCCAAGATTTCAAACTCTACTAAATACAAAACAAACAAACAAAAATACTTTATATATTTGTGTTCATTTAAGAAATGCTAGTACTGATGTATTATTTTGAAATATACAGTTAATATGCTTGGCGTTATTTGAAATTTATACTGAGAAAAACTTATGTATTTGCAGTATTGCTGTAGACAAGCATCTACATAACACTGTTAAACTGATTGTTTTATATCAAACAACTTTTATAATACTCATTTTAATTGTTATAATAGTTTATAAATTTTAAGGAATATGACAAAAAAGATATTGTAGGTATTGAAGAGGGGGTCTCTGGGAGGAATTGGAGTACAAAAGGGAAACAAAAATGTGATTTAATTCTATTTACTTAAAATATCTTTTTAAATGTTAACAAATTCAGACAAATTGAAATCATGTAACTTTTCTCATCATAATGCAATGAAAGTTAAAAAAAAAAAAAAAGAACAAAAAGAAAATACCCTGATAACAACTATTCATCCATCTCCTGCTTCCTGACTGGATGGAACGTGATAGCTTCTTTAAGTTCCTGTTATCATAACTTTCCCATCATGCATTGTGGTTGGAGTAAGACTTACCCTAAGTGTTCGTAGATTTGAATGCTTAGTCATCAGGCAGTGGCACTACTCTAACAGGATTAAGGAGTGCGGCGTCATTGGAGCAAGTGTGTCATTGGGGGTTATATTTGACGTTTCAAAAGCTCAGACCCAGTGTCTCTCTCTTCTTCATAACTATGGATCAAACGTAAAATTCTCAGCTACTTCTTGAGCACCATTTCTGTCTCCATCCCACCATGTTCCCTAGCATGCTCCCTATAATAATGATAATGTATAAAACTTCCAAAACTGTAAACAAGCCCCAATAAATGATTTCTTTATAAGCGTTAGGAAAAAAAAAAACCCTATACTCAACAAAACTGGAAAATCTAGATAAAATGGAGGGTTTCTTTAGACAGATACTACATACCAAAGTTAAATCAAGACCAGGTAAACTATCTAAACAGGTCCATATCCCTTAAGGAAACAGTAGAAGTCATTAAAAACCTCTCAATCAAAAAACAACTGAGGGCCAGATGGATTTAGTGCAGAATTCTACCAGAGATTCAAAGAAGACCTGATACCGATATTCCTCAAACTATTCCATAAAAGAGAAACAGAAGGGACACTACCTAACTTGTTCTATAAAGCCACGACTACTCTGGTACTGAAACCACGCAAGGGCCCAACTAAAAAAGAGAACTTCAGACCAATCTTGCTTATGAATATCCATACAAAAATATTCAATAAATTATTGCAAAGCAAATTCAAGAACATCAAAACTATCATTCACTATTATCAAGTAAACTTCATCCCAGGGATGCAAGGTTGATTCAACATATGAAAATCCATTAATGTAATCCACTATATAAAGAAACTCAAAAAAACAAATCACATAATCATCTCCTTAGATGGAGAACACACATTTGACAAAATAAAACACCCCTTCATGTTAAAAGTATTGGAGATATCAGAAATCCAAGGCCCATACCAAAACATAATAAAAGCAATTTAGTGCAAACCAACAGCCAATATCAAATTAAATGAAGAGATACTTGAAGCAAGCCCACTGAAATCCGGGACAAGACAAGAATGCCCACTCTCCTTATATCTATTCAATATAGTACCCGAAGTGCTAGCTAGAACAGTAAGACAACAAAAAGAGATCAAGGGAGTACAAATTGGCAAAGAAGAAATAAGGGTATCACTGTTTACAGATGATATGATAGTATACATAAGTGACTCTCAAAATTCTACCAGAGAACTTCTACAGCTGATAAATCACTTCAGCAAAGTGGCAACCCCATCCCTCCACTTGATCTGTAAAATATTGTGTGGTGATATTGATCACCCTTGTACAGATTTTATGAATTTCTCCAATCCTTAAATATAGTATCTTTTTGAGGGGTTTAAAAATTGGATTTTTAAAAATTGGTTATTTTATTTATTTATATTTCAAATGTTATCCACAGCACATCAAGGGGATAACTTTTGAAATGTACATAAATTAAAAAACAATTAAAAATCCTATTTTTAAACCCCCCAAAGACAGTAAATTTAAGGATTGGAGAAATTCATAAAGTCTGTACTGGAGAAACTTATTTTCCTTTCTAACCAAGTATTAATTGCAAACAGCTTGGTTGTTAGGAATAGGAGTGCTACTCTACTTCCCGCTCTGAGTGCTTGTACCCTGTTTGGACTGTACCTGTGAAGGTCTATTTGTGTTATCACCATCTCTGAGTATATATGTACACTAATCCTATTGTGTATGAAAGACAGTTTCCTTACAGTCACATGCCACCTGTAGCTCTTCTAATCTTCCCACCTCCTTCTTCTCTATATAGGTCTCTGAGACTTGAGGTAAGGGATTAGAACAGAAGTTCTCAACCTGTTGGTTTCAACCACCAAATGTGTTGAAAGAGTCTTTCACAAGGGTCGCATACTAGATATTCTACAAGTGGGATAATTTCACTACGGTTCATAAGAATTTCAAAATTACAGTTACAAATTAGGAACAAAAATAATTTTATAGTTTGGGTCACCATAACATGAGAAACAATAATAAAAGTTTTCAGCACAGCACATGCTTCAAATAGGCAAAATTATAAAGTAAAATGTACTTAATTATCAAGTATGTTATTCTTCCTTTTCTGTATTTTCCAGAATTTCTTTTCTTTTTTTTTTTCCAAATTAGCCCAGCATAAGCCCCTTTCAGGCTACTGTCTGGCTTTAATGGTAGCATTATATTCCACCTAACAGATGTGTCATCCTTGACCTTAGCACTTGCTATCATCAGGTACATTCACTTCTATTAGTTTATTTTGGAAATAACACTGCGATAAGCATCAGTGTTAATGAAGAATCTTCCCCTAAACAAACAAACCACTCTAACAGTTCAGGAAACAGAGATACAGGAGCAAGCTTGAAATCACCTCCAGAACTCTTGGATAGTAAAAGAGTAATAATAAAGCTATATATCACACCACAAAAAAAAAAAAAGTTTTCAGCATTATGAAGTTTGAGAACCCCTAGGTTAGAGGAAGAACTTTTCTTTATTGCTGAGTGCTCCAGATTATCTCATTCTATACATATTTTCTAGTTGTGGGCCTTTATGTCAATTCCCACCAACTATAAAGGAATCATAAACTGAGCAGTGGTGGCACATGACTTTAATCCCAGCATTGGAAAGCAGAAGTAGGAGGATTTCTGAGTTTGAGGCCAGCCTGGTATACAGAGTGAGTTCCAGGAAAGCTTGGGCAATACAGAGAAACCATGTCTCAAAAAACCAATATATGTTTCAAAAACAAAACAACACAAAACAGGACAGACAAACAAACAAAAAAAAATCACTATGCACATGGAAATGGCAATTAACTTCTGATCCATTTGCATCTATGGCTTCAGAGTATATTTTGAAAATAAATTAGTATGATTATTCCAAAAAACCCAATATATATATATAAATATATAATAATAAAAAAATCATACCTGGTTGGTATTGAATTATGTAACTACCTAGCATATCATGTTCCTGTAACACAATGCTTTACATCCTGCAGCCCTTTAATACAGCTCCTTATGCTGTGGTGACTCCCCAACCATAAAATTACTTTATTGTTACTTCACAACAATAATATTCTACTGTTCTTAATCATAATATAAATGTTATATATAGGTTATATGACATATAACTACTAAATGGTCAGAGTCTACAGTGTGAGAACATTTGCTTTAGTAGAATAGTAACAGGTTTTCCCCTAAAGCCCATCAACTAGCTTATCTCAGATTCTTGCACTCTTCAACAGTGTCAGATATTAGTTCCATCTCATGAAATGGACCATAAAGCAAATCTAAAACAATTTGATTACTCTGGTAATGTTGTATCATCATTGCCATATATCTTGTAGGCTGATATCTCTTGATGGTCTCAGGACTGTGTAGCTGGTTAACACTGATAAATAACTTTCTCCTCTGTTAGTGTACAGAGTATCTTCAAGCATACTGAATACTAGTCATAAGCATAACTTTCATGTTGGCCACTACATAGATTTCTGCATGTTCAATGGCATGAGTATTGTTGTCAGAAATAAGGCATTCTTATCAGCTTATACAAAGTAACCAATAAAATTCACAATACCTTTTGATCTCTAATGGCCCATGGGACCCCTTGACAAATGGCTCACCAATGTGTAAACCAATTCTGGCACTAGACTTTTTTCTTCCTGGCAAAAGATGTGTAGTTGTGGCATTGCCTCCCTACTACATGGAAAATTCACTTATATTTTTCATACTTACATACGTACATATTTTTAATATATATAAAATACATAATAGAAATATTTTACATATGTGTGAAGAGAATATAAATAGAATACAAATAGAGTACGTATCAAAAGTATAAATATTTCCTCTCGGTCCCATATTGAACTCGAGTTGGAAGAGGTGAGCCCAGTCTCAAAATGGAGGGTCATGATCCAAAGGAAGCAGAACAGTTGTTTAAGCTGCAATAACTTTTCTGACCATGGATCATCATTCCTTCTGTGGCAGAATTTGCAGTTCCTCTAATGCATTTGGGACAACTGTCTCAAAGTAACCTACAGCTTTCCTGACAACTCCTCACTCTCTCTCCTCTTAAGAACTGTAGCCCTGTAGCCATTTCTGTTTTATTTTAAAACCTTCTGCTACCATATCCACTACTTCCACCTCCAGATCCATAACCACCACCATAGGACTGCCTGAGCGTCTTCCACCAAAACTGCCCCCCATTCATGGGTCCATAATTTGACTGTCATAGGCACAGTTTGCAAAAAGTGCAGCTATTGATTAATGCAATATAGTATCAATTAGATGTATGTTCCTGAGGTCTATTATCTGATGTAGCTTTTTCTTTTTCTTTTTCTTTTCATTGCATCAGGTATATTTCCCTGTAAATGTGGTAGTGGTACCAGGAATAAAAAATTAAGGAATTTTTAACTTCTCAATATTTGCGTAGTTCAGTTTTTCTATATTTTAGTACAGAAACTTTAACAAAATGCAGTTTTGAAGGTGTTTCCTTGTGAGCTAACAAGTAAAGAATATCATTGTTAATTATTATTTTGAATGAATTTTACTAAAGTTAACTGTAAAGAAACACCCACTGACTTGCAATTTAAGGGCAATCTATTCTCCTCATTTCCAAAACAATGATGAATGGGCACTGACATGTGGAGAGAATAGATATTTATGTTTGCAATATGTGTTTTAGATAATTAGAAATGGGTAATAAAAAATAGCATATTTGTGAATTTAATAGCATTAAGATTACCTTCAAATGAAAAAGATATCAAAAGTTAAAAAAGAATAAAAATATAAGCCTCTAAAATTCCTAAAGTAATAGATTTCCATATGGATTTTTAAAATATATTTACTGATAGTTGTATAACTCATATATTTTTCATATCAAAACAAAATAGAGAAAAACATATATTCTTGAAATTCTTTGACTCATTGAAAGTCTTAAAGACATGATAGTATAAGTAAGTGACCCCAAAAATTCTTCCAGAGAACTTCTTCAGCTGATAAAACACTTCAGCAAAGTAGCTGGATA
>JADRCD010204683.1:0-12417 GCA_019843815.1 Montemys delectorum | reverse complement strand
TTTTTTCCCCCCCCCCCCCCCCCCCCCCCCCCCGCCTCCCTTGTTAGAAAGCTGTTGGCAGCCTTTCAAATAGCAAAGTGTGGCAACATGGGAGCGCGTGTGCTATAATAAGTAGAAGGGGAGGGGGAGGGGAGGAGGAGGGGGAGGCAGAACTCAGAATTGCGAGGCTGCTGCTATTCAACAGGGTAATAACACGTCTGCGTGTGAGCTGGGAACATCTACACAAAACCAGAGCACAACGGGGGCTGCCCTAGTGGATTACAGGCACCCGAGAAACAAACAAACAAACTGACTCAAGACAGTAATTTTCACTATTAATGCCAGAGTGTTTATGCAATGAAAACTTTAAAAGCTACCAAACGGTTCCCAGGGAGAAAGGAACGGCCCACTGTTCTCTTGCCTTAGAGGGTGAAATGTCTTGTTGAGCCGTTGTTTTTTTTGCTCTGGAAACCAACACTGTACACTCAGAGAGGTCCTTGCTCCTCACTCTCCTTCCGGGGGGGCATCCAGAGCTGGATTCCACCACCACCCCACCCCCCCCCCCGAAAACGAGGCTGTGGTGCGTGGTGAATACTGATCGCCAGGAGACAGGCAGCTCTTGACTTCTGAGTCACTGCCCAAAGCTGGGCTGGCGAGACAACCAAGCCCTAAGAGATGAAATGTGGGGACAGCGGCCGGGAAGGTGACGTGACGCTTAGCGTTTGATTTAGTTCACCGCATATCTATATTGTTCAAGAGGTTGAACAAAATGCCTATCAGAAATGGCTGGAGAGATGGCTCAGCCATTTAAGAGAGCACTGACTGCTCTTCCGGAGGTCCTAAGTTCAAATCCCAGCCACCTCATGGTGACTCACGACTATCTCTAATTGCCCTCTTCTGCTGTGTCTGAAGACAGTGATAGTGTCATAAAATAAACAAATAAATCAAGAGAGAGAGAGAGAGAGAGAGAGAGAGAGAGAGAGACCTGGTACCCCCTGACCCAGTAATACACTGCAGTCCAAATCTTCTAACAGGAATGATAACCTTAGTCAAGGATTGATTGTATCTGGAGCAGGCATCTCTCAGACATTATTTCATTATTCCCCCCCCCCCCCATGATACCCACAGTGCAGATTCATCCCCAACCCCACCCTAGATGTGTAAATGGCACCGAAGGTTGAAGGGACTCCTCTAAGATCGTACTATGATTATGTGGGATAGGGTCATGGTGTCAATCGCCCTCTCTCCGGGTTTCAAGAAGGGTGGTGACAGCCTCCCGAGGGAGCCTCTGGAAGATGCTAACACCTTATAAGAGAGGGAGCTCCAAAGTAGAGGGATGGGGGTAGAAGAGGAGCAGGCTGAGGTACAGGGAAGTGGACATGGAGACCCAGTCTGGTGAGGGAAAGGACAGGGTCAGTGTAGGAAGGGTTTGGGGAACAAGACAAGGGGCTGGCCTTGGTGTTCAAATCTAAGGCATGCTCTGAACTAATCTAAGTTCATCTAACCTAATTAATAAATCTAAGGCATGATTGTCCTTTCTGGAACATCGGGGAGAAGATTTTTATAGGAAAATGAAAGCCACTGAAGCCCAGCAGGCTTGCTGAGGACCATCTCTATGACCCGATACTTGGAACTCCTGACCACCGTCAAGTTCTAGTCATGCTGTGAAGTCTGTGAGGTCACAAGGCAGGACGGACAGACATCAAGAATGCCCACAGAAGGGGCAGCATACTGGGGGTATGCATTCGAATTAGGACTATAAGGGATTCAGAACTGGGGACCCCAGGGGGACAATGAGTAAGAGCTTTAGTAGCAGAGTTTGTGGTTTGTTTGCTTGTTCGTTTATTAAGGTCCCACTTCGCAGCACTGGCCAGCTGGATTGCCTCTCAAGTGCTGGGATTCAAGGCATGTACCGACCACACCCAGAATTAATAGAGCTCTCCAAGTCACAGAATGACTGGCAATGGGGCAGGGGCTCTGTGGAGGTCCATAAAACTAAAGAGCCCCCCTCTTGAAGATTTCAGAGAGAGAGAGAGACTGGGAGGGTCTCATTCCATATAACTGATGGGTTCCCAGCACAAGGTAGCCAAATTGCCTCTAAATCTTAGGTGGCAGGGAAGGAGGAAAGAATCAACCATTTGTTTAAAAGGTTCATATGTCCATCATATGAGACATAGAGCTGCTGGTTGCTAGGGTAAACTTCCTTCGAGGAAGAGGGAATTTATACACTCTTGGCGGACATCTGTCACCCCTCTCCCCCCACCAGGGGTGAAAAATTACAGTCAGCCACAAGGATGGAGAAAGAGCCTGCTGCAGGTGAACGTGGCCTGAGTTAGCCCAAACCTAACAAGGACCAAGAGAGAGAGAGAGAGAGAGAGAGAGAGAGGGGCATTAAGCTGCTCTGTGAATTTAAAGTTCTAAGCTGTTGCAGGAGAGGTAACTGTGAGGGTGGAGGGCGGTGATGAATGTGCAGAAGGTGAAGCTGGGCGACGATGCTGATGGTGTTGGTGAGATAATGAGTCTGACCAGTAACCGCTCTCTTCATTTATTCATAAAAGGTCGGAAAACTGACGGTATCCGGAGGGTATTCAGTGGTGCGCACCCGCACTTCGTGTCTTATAAATCTCTTCTCGTGCTAATCAACTTTGGTTGGTAGAATTCCTTGGGGGGGTAAAAGGGAGTACACAGCCCAGGAAGAAATATTGAAAAATTAGAGAAACATTCTCATCGCTAATGACTTGGTCAACTGAGATGGGGCATTAGACCTCATTTCTGGTGTTTTGTTATTAGGCAGAACGGGTTTTATCCCTCGGTGTCCCAGAGATGAGCTTTTGATATTGCTGCCGAGTGTAATTGACTCTTCGGAGCTCTGGCTGATCTCAGTGATTCATCATTTTTCAAATTAGTAAGGACAGAGTTAGGATAATCTGAAGTGCTAATCAGTGAAACCTTCCCAAAGCCTTCCACCCCAGTGGAGGGAGCTGCCATCTGCAGCCAGCAGCTCTCATCTCTGTTGCCATCTAGATTTAAGATGCCAATTGGAATCTCTTAGTTTGTTTGTTTGTTTGTTTATTTGAGGCATTTTTTTTTCTCTTTGCTCCTGACAGCCACAGGAAGTGAGTCCATGCACACTGCTCGAAGCTCCGTTTGTTGAATTGGGCAAGAAGTGGCCACCCTTGTAAAAAGACAAGACACTCAAGTGTCAGACACTTGCGAGCCATCCATCTTCTGGGCTTCTCCACCCACGGGGACTGGGCCGGCAAGCACCCACGGTTGAGCCCCTAGTCTCGGCTTTCTCTCTGTCATTATGTGGTTGTCAATGCTGTCATTTATTCAGTGATTAATCATCATTTGGAAGGTTCTGCCGGGGAGCCCACAGAAAAGAGACAGTTCCAGCAGGTGGCTTCCCTCGGATTAGTCAAAAGTTGGTAAAGGCTTGCCGCTGGGGCTTTGTCCTAGGAGGCAAGGCAGCCACCACCTCGGTTTCTTTTGTGGGGACGAAATTGTGTTTTATAAACCTGGGAAATCAACCCAGTCATACAAATGAATACATAAATTAAAAAAAAAAAGCCACCACATTTAGAACGAGTCTTTTAAAAGCGTCCCCTGGAGATGCTACTTACAGCTAAAGCACACGCAGGGTTCAAACTTGCTCACACTATGGGCTTAAAGTTTTGCTTGTTGTTTTGTTTTGCTTTGTTTTTAAATTCAGGTATTCACATGCACATTCCTGTCAACATAACTGTCCAAAAAAAAATATGTCTGAGGAGGGTGAGGTACCTAATGTTTTATCAGCCATCGGTTCTTACCAGAGGAAAAGTCTGAGCTTTCTTTTCTTTTCTTTCTTTCTTTTTCTTTTTTCTTTTTTCTTTTTTCTTTTTTTTTTTTAACCTGTGATAGTCAATGATGGTAAACTATTGTTATTTAGAAAAAAAAAAAAAAAGAACCTGGCCACAAAGCTCTGAAATTTAAAGACGATGGCTTTCTTCCGTGGAAATAGGTAGAAGGATAGCATCCAACAGATTTTCCCAAACGGCTCCCAGAGGTTTCTACCTCGGGGACTTAGCGTTGCCAGAAGAGGAAATGAGGTGTCCCCGGTGTCCGGGTGGGGAAGGGAGGGGAACCCAGACAGAGGACTGGGAGGAGCTAGGGAATGCCACCTTGCCTCCTGCAGCTGGCTCAGCCTGCTGACTGTCATGCACGTGACTTCTAAGTAAGCCCATGGGATTCCAGAACAGGGCAAATGAGTCACCTGTGGGGAGCGAAGGAGACTCTGTATGTGAGCATATGTGGACTCCTTGCTTTTCTTCTTCTTCTTCTTCTTCTTCTTCTTCTTCTTCTTCTTCTTCTTAACTTCTCTCTCAACCGATGTGATAATGGGGGGATGGTCAAGATGGTCAAAGATAGAATTCCCCTCTCCAGTCCTGTTCCTGCAGGTCAAGCCACAGATAGCTGGGACCCCCCCACCCCAATACCAGCTCTGCTGTCTTACTCCTGATTTTTATCTTACCTCAATTGTGTGTTTTGGTGGGTCAATGAAAACTGTGCGAAGGGAACTGGCACTACGTTGGAGAAGCAAACTGACTCCCAGTCCTGAAACTCCCCCACTTTATCCAGCTTGGTCTGAGATTCGTGCTCCCTGGTGTCTTTGCTCTCTTGGCCTGAGCTTGGTCTCTGAAGTCCAGAAGTGATCTTTGAAGGACACCCAGGGAGGGTGTGTGTGTGTGTGTGTGTGTGTGTGTGTGAGGGAAGCAGTAAGACACCTGATGCCTCCTGCTGTGCTTGGGCCAGGGCATGTGTGTGTGTGTGTGTGTGTGTGTGTGTGTGTATGTATATATATATATACATATATATATGTGTGTGTGTGTGTGTGTGTATATATATATATATATATATAGAGAGAGAGAGAGAGAGAGAGAGAGAGGGAGAGGGAAGGAGAGGGGGGAGACAGAGAGACAGAGACAGAGAGAGACAAAGACAGAGTGAGAGAGACAGAGAAAGACAGAGACACACAGAGAGATTGTTCCAAGTAGGGAAGTCCCTCCTTCCAGAACAGCAGCCACTTAGGCTGGTGGCCTACTGGGGAATCTGCAAGGGACAGCTGCAGTCATTCCTTGACAGGCAGTTTGCCCGGGACTAAGAACAGGAACACAGGCAAGAGTGACGTGGAAGCTGGTAGCCTGAGAGATGAAGCAAGGGTTCCTGGAGCGGTTGATCAGGAGGAAGGGAGGCAGGTGGTGGAGGCAGGGGAGGGGTGGAGTGGAGAGCATCCCAAAGTCCTCTTCTAGAAAGACAGAAACCCTGGAATCAGGCCTAGGTCTTTCCACCCCAGCATAGAGCATTTTGGGGATTCTACCCACTCCTGGCTGTCAGGGGCTGGCTGAAGACAATCTAGACATAATCCATCTCAGGTGAGGTATTACCCTTGAGCTGGCATGGGTCCTTAAATGGGGTCCCTGGAACAGTGTTGGCATCTCCTGACTACTTATTAAAAACACTCATGCTTAGGATCCCCTAGACCTAACCAAAGTAGGATCTCTGGCGGGGGGCGGGGGGGGGGCGGTGTTGGGAGCGGGTCCAGCGAACACTTAACAAGCCCTCTTGGGTGAGTCTGTCTGTTACAGCTCAAGAATCGCTGACCTAAACGGAGGAGCTTGGAGAACCAATGAGAAGGAGTGTTTTGTTTCGAGGCAGAATCTTGCTATGTGGGCTAAGATTAGCAGGGGATTTACTAGGTAACCTATGAGGGGGCTCGAACTCATGGCAGTTTTTCTCCATTGATTCCTGTGCTGGCCACCACGCCCACCTCATTTGGAGCCATTGATCAGTGGGTTGAAGCAAATGGACTAAGGCCAACAGGGGCCTCTCTAGCCCTATCCCTCTGACCATGCAGGAAACACCAGCAGGAGGCACTTCCCCAACTTGGAACTGAAGTTCTCTAGCTGTGACCCCTTGCTGAAGGCAAGGATGAAAATGGTCCTTAGGGGGAATTTCAGCTCTGGACATGGACTTCTGGAAAGAAGAACAGAGGTGGTCCTTTCCATTTCCTTCCTTGCTTCCTTCCTTTCCTTGTTTTCTCTCTCTCTCTCCCTCCCTTCCTCCTTTCCCCACTTTAGAGCCAAGCATGACCTTGAACTCCAACCCCTCCCGCCTCCAACTCCCAGTGCTTGGAGCCACCTAGACGGCCATGCCTGGCTTTCCCCACAACTCTCCAGTCATTCTGTTACTGTGAATGGGTGAGAAAGAAAGGGGGACTTTATAATTTCGAGACCCTGCCTGGGAACTGTGCTCAGAAAGAGTTTAAGGACGTAGGGTTTCTCTATCTTAGCCCCTCCTTCAGTGTTAGCAAGGACATTTGATGGGAAAGACCAGGACCTTCAGAAAGTAGAGCTGGGCACCAAGGAGGGATCAGATCCCAGCAGCAGATTCTTGGCAGGGTCCTGTAGAATCCAGTTGGGTGTAGTGGCAAGTCTCTCTCATCTCAGCCCTCACACAGGGTGGATGGAGACCTGAGGCAGGAGGCAGGAGGTTGGTGAGTTCGAGAGAAGCCTGGGGCTATATAGCAAGGCCTGTTCTCTCGGGTACAGTGATTGGGCCACTTTATTTCTTAATAGAAATAGGTGGTCTTCTAGATGGTGAGAGGGCTTGTCCCTCGTGCCCCAATCCACTAATAAGTAGTGACTTGCAAAAGAATAAGTAAATAAAAAGCAAAAAAAGAAAAGAAAAAAAGCAAACAAAAACCCAGGACCAAACACCAAAACACCAAAACAAAGCCATTCTAACTTAATTCCAAATAAACATATAGCTCTTCATAGATTCAACCTGTTCCTGAACCCAATTTTCCTTTTGCTTTCTATAGGTTCTTGCAAGTAACCAGTTCGAGATGAGGCAATTCGCTACCTACCCACAGTCTAAAAAGAACGCAGGCTTTTGAATTATTCTAACGCGACCTCTTCCAAGTTTCAAGGCGCTTATCTGACATCTTGGCTTTTGGGTTTGGGTGTTGATGCTTCCAACTCTGAGGCAGTCCCTGTGAGTTGTGCAAACTTGAGTCAGTGGCATTGATCAGCAGGGCCACGCCACTCAGTAGAAGAAACCTCAGACAGGAGTCTCATCTGATTCCTGGCCATGCCTGCTCACCTCAGTAGCATGGTTTGAGGGACTCTCAAGGACCCCCCTCACATTCTTCTGGAACCCTTGAACAAACTTCCACCATTAGAAATGAACTTCATGGTGCACGCCTTTAATGGCAGCACTCGGGAGGCAGAGGAGGCTGGATCTCTGTGAGTTCAAGACCAGCCTGGGCTGGGGAGATAGCTCAGTCCATAAAGTGATTGCATTGTTGAGCGTGTCATATTGTGAGCATGAACACCTGGGTTAAAATTTCCAGAAACAAGAAAAGAGCTGGATATCTGGGCCAGTGGGAAGGCTCAGTGGGTAAGGGTACTTGCTAGCACACCTGGCAACCTGATCAAACTCCCAAAGGCACACAGTGGTGTGCATGTGCTCACGTTCGAGTGCATGCACACTTGAACATGCACATGCATACACGCATGCGCGTATACAGACAGGGTAAATAAGTAAATTAATTAATGCAAAAATATCTTTCGAATACCATGCATGTTTTTCTAATCTTGTAATTCCCATGCAGGGGAAGGAAAGAAAGGTGGCTTGTTGGGTCTTCTTACTCACCCAGTCTAGCCTCACTCACAGACACACATGTGAACATGCATGTGGAATCAGTTATCTCTGGGTAAAGCATTTTTATTCACAAGTATTTTCTCAGGTAGATTTAGCTTGTGGGAAGGCAGAGAGCATGCTTCCGTGACCTTGGTAAGTGTCAGAGAAACCAAAACAACACACTTGCCAACTCTTTGGGGACTCGTGTGTACGGAGTCTCAGTGCCATCTGCTTATCCCCAAGTGATGCTGGGATGTGAGAATGAATTTGGCTCTCCATTGGCTGACAAAGGACTGAGGCATGCTTCTTGTAGACATGAATGTTCCATCTACTGAAAGAACACACCCCTCTCTCCACCTGAGATTCCATTGATAAAACTTAGGCCGTGCAGGTCTGGCCAGACACGTCATCTTCTGCCTGCTCCTTGTGGTATCTAAGAAGGAACTGGTTTCAGAGGAATCTTTTTTTTTTTCTATTCCTGGAACCAAGAAGAGCAGGTAAACATGCTATGTTGAAATAATGGTTGGTATTTATCAAGCATCTACTACGTTCTGGGAACTCTATAATGCATTCACTCTGCATCCACCTATTGGTTTCTTGTGTCACTTGTATGAGGTAGGTATGTAGCCTCTCTCTGTCATAGAAAGAAGGGCAGAGGCAGGAAGGCGAGATAGCCTGCTTGAAGGACATTAACTAGGGAATAGAAAGGCCAAAATTCAAGCAAACAGGATGAAGTCAAGGCTTGGCTTGGAGTCACAGAATACTGTTTCCTGTCAGAGGACAAAGAGCACAGCAGAATTAAGTCCCAGGATAGTCATTCCTGGTGTGTGTGTGTGTGTGTGTGTGTGTGTGTGTGTGTGTGTATACAGGTGAGCCCACCAGGGCGTGTAATAAATGCTCTGGAAAACCAGGTGAATGTTGCTAAGGATTCTGGCAGGGAAGCCTTGAAACAAATGCCTGCCAAGATCTCATTTTGTTGGGTATGGAAAGCAAAGGGTTATGGAGTGTGGACTGAAGCCTCCTCCCAGTTCCTGCAGCGGCCCACCCCGCTGCTTCTGTTCACTTTTCCCTAATAATTTGATCAGTTCTCCATGGAAAGCACTTCGTTGTTATGGTAATAAGCACTCTCTAAATATTAACAGAATAAAGGCAGAAGAGAACGCCAGTCCCCGAATGCAGAACCTCATGGTATTTGCTTTGAACCTTGGGGTCTAACGGTGCGACCCTAAGCCATCTGGCTCTAAGTCCCACTGAACACGGGGGCAGGTTCTGGACCCCACACGCAACGGATGGAGATGCTGGGGAGCTCCCACTGTCATGCAATGTGTGGAGATGTGGGCAGCTCCCATTCTGCTGCTTTCCAGGCCTTTTCCCATCTCTTCTCAAGGGCCGTACACATCACACACTCACGGCTGCCTTCATTTCTAAAGTGAGATTTAATAGAAACAGCTGCTTTCCTAAGTAGTCAGGAAATTATACCTTGTGTCTTAACTCATGAGACCGAGCGCTAAAGGCATAAGGGTTGGTCAGCGCAGAGACAGAATGGATCTGAGTGGTGGCCTGGGCTGAAGTCTCAGACTCCATGGCCACAGGCAGGAGATGGTGGGTCTGGAGCTTAGAATCTTTTAGAGGCCAGGTGTTCATTTAACCTCAGGATTTAAAGTTATATAAAGAAATGTAACAAATGTAACAAAAAACCAATAGGGAAAAGCACGTGAAGGGGGAATAACAGTAGGGAGGGGGAAAAAAACTAAGGATAAGTTTAAACAAAATATCTATCAAGCTGTGTGCAGTTGCCTGATATGTGTCCCAGGTCTCTTAGCTTTTCCTGCAGCGGACGGACGGAATCAGAGAGCCAGAACCACACATTCAGAAGCACAGACAGCTCCAGGCTGTGAAGCCCTTGACACCTCTGGACTCTTTTGGCCTTGAATGTTCTTCTGTTGCTCAGATAATTCTACCCGAGCATCTTTTGGGGGATAGGGGAGGATCAGATGATATCAAAGGGAGCAAATTTCAGTTGTACGAGGAGAAGCTCTGGAGAGATACCCTGGCAATAACCGTGTACTTAGAACGCGCTTTAGTGGGTAGACTGATTTATTTACTGTGTGCATGTGCGAATACGTTCACCCTCCGTGTGGATGTGAAGGATAAAGGACAGTTTTCAGGAGTCAGCTCTTGCCTTGCCCCGTATTGGAACAGGGTCTCTCCTGTTTTTGCACCGTATGGCATACATCAGGCTGGATGGCCCGAGAGTGCCCCATCTTTAGTAGGACTGGGCTTACAGATGTATTGCTAATACATTTGGTTTTTTTTATGTGGATTCTGGGGTTGAGACTGAAGTCAGACTTGCCCAGCTAGGGGTTCTACCCACTGATCTATCTCCTCATTCTGGAGAAGGTGGATGTTATTAAATCTCTCCTGATGCATTCTTTCTCCCCGAACTCCTCACCCCTCCCCTCCCACCCTGCAGACTCATACACAAGATGGCAACTTTGTGAGGTGGCAGCTGTATTGAATTAACTGGTTATGATGACTATTTCATGATGTATACGAGCATTGATACTCTTTAATAGTACACACAGACAGTTTAAAAACTGGAAATGAAAAGAGTTGCAACGGGGTTTCACATGCATGTACTTGCTTCGGCTGTGTTTTTTTTTTTTTTTTTTTTTTTTGCCTTTGTTCTCCGTAAAATCGAGTCATTGTATCTTCAAGTAGTTTTGCTTACAGAAACTGTTTCTTGGAGAACACAAATAAAACCCTCCTCTCTTCGTTCATTTTGACAGTTCAAGTAAACATTGGGGCTTGTGTTTATCCAGGACGGAATTGATTATTGTATTAGTGATCTCTCGCTGTCTGACAGATTACCAAAAATCCTAGCGATTCCAAACAAGCATGTATCATGTCATGCAGTGTGGGTTGGGGACTTGGAGGTGTCTGAGCTAGATGGCTGCCGCATAGAGTCTGATGGTGTCATAGCAGAGATGTAGCCCACACTGCCAGTCACCTGATAGCGGGATCTGGGATCCCATTCCAAGATGGCAAGCTCAGGCTGTTGGCAAGGGACTGAAATCTACATTCACTAGACTCTCCGCAAGGTCCCCGGAGGGTCCTAAAGACACAGCAGCTGACTTCTCTCATAACACAGACATCAAAAGCGAAGTCAGGTGGCGATGCAAAGTCCCTTACCAACCAAGCCATACCAACAATTTCCTTTCTAGAATACTGGAGACACACAGAACAGAGCTAGTCAGTATGGGAGAGGTGTCAGCAAGCCCGTGAACACAGTGAGGTGTGACTCTCAAGGCCTATTCCAGAGGCTGAGGCGGAAGTTCTCCGCTTAATAACTTCTAATGAACATTCACTTGTCAGTATGAAAGGAGCGACTTTTAGGAGGAGGGGGGTGGGGAGAGCAGAGGGGGAGGGGAGGAAGAGGAGAAGGAAGGGAGGAGGAGGGTAAGGAGGAAGAGGAGGAAATTCTGACTCTTTTTGTTTCCTTCTGCAAGTTAGTACCCATTCCCGAAGCAAAGCATTAAACGATATCAGGTGTAATTCTTTGGTTGTGAACACAGTGGTAGGCTTGACCAACTCAAGAGGGGAAAATAAGTGACTAAAAGCACACTGGGGTTCCTCACAGGAAGTAAGGACAGATGGATGACGAGGTTAATTGAGAGCAAATAGCTCAGCAGCGGGACTACACAGCAAGTCCTTCAGGGTCCTTCAGCGGAGGAGGCAGCTCCACCGACCTCCTGAGTACAGGCAGAGAGAGTTTCATTGGGCCAGTCTGTGTCACGTGGTTATTTCAGGAGCGCTCTGAAGTTCCCCGTGATTTGTAGCCTCTCAGAATAGCCAGGAGGAAGGCCGACTTTCCCATGAAAGAGAATTGGACACCAGCTCTCCTTTGTAGACCAAATGGTTTAAACTTGGCTTTATGTTTCAAAGAGAACAGGAGCCTATTGAGTGTCAGGTACTGTTGTGTTATTTATTGGTTTCTTCATGTTGACAGTGTTGAAGGGAAGAGGCCATGTGTTAGAAAGTAAACAGCTGAATAATTGCTCCAGGCACCGAATTATTTTCAACCTGGAAAGGCGCTCATTAATCTTGGGTATCTAGTATATCTAATGAACTTGCCGGAGATATTCCGAAATGTTGTCTTCTGGACAAGATGAATTGTCCTCTCCTATCTTGAAGGAATAAATAAAGCACTCGGAATTTCCCACCGGCATTCCATTTGGTCTTTCATGGCACTTGCCAAAGTTGATAATTACTATTTATTGCTATCGGTAATAGTTACTCCTCTGACATATTTATCCCTAGCACTGAAACAAAAATATTTACAGGCACTAATTTACAGGTTACAGAGCGTAACCGGGCACGGTGATGCACACCTGTAACCCCAGCATTTGGGGGGAGGGAGGCAGGCTGGAGGGTCAGGAAGTTTTGAGATCATTCCCGACTATGTAGTGAATCTAACCTGGTCTGGACCACTTGAGATGCTGGTTCAAACCCTCAAAGCCAAAACAAAGTGAAACAACAACAACAACAACAACAAAACTTAGTAAACAAAGTTTCTCTACCCTACCCTGGTTTTAATATCGGACAAACTCTTGTTAGGGGAGTGACCAAAGAATTATCAGTAACTCATTCGTCTTCACTGTAGGATGCCTGGCATCATCTTAGAAGTCTCCTCACAGATAGCAGTAGGATTCCCTGTCATGGTAACCCAAACTATCTCCAGATGTTTCTTGGGGGGGG